>JAJONS010024761.1:0-28330 GCA_029582315.1 Solanum tarnii x Solanum tuberosum | reverse complement strand
GTTAGACTTTCGATTGTAAAGGGTCGTGACCCTACTTTTGTTTCGAGATATTGTTTTAGATGGCCATGTGAGACAATAGACTTCCACTATTTTAATGAGTATTTTCGATTGTATGGACTTAAATGAGTTTTAAATTCCGCACTATTTCTATATATCAAATGTTATGAATGCTATGAGGGTTGTATGAGGCTCTTCAGAGTCTTGTACGCCGTGTCACATCCGGGGTGTGGGCCCAGGTTGTAATAACAAGGGTTAGGACAAATAATGTACTAAATATGTTAGCGATGCATAGAAAATACTTAAAACATGCATAAAAGGGACATTTAATTGAAATCATACATTTTTCAAGTTTAGAAGCCATCATGCACATTTGTGAAGAAACATAAGTCAAATCATATCATAAGCAACCCCAAAGCTATACTTTTGCAATGCGAAGGCAAGATCCCATAACCCTACCAACTGCTAAGTACCACTTTTAGGTCCCCAAAATCTTACATATCATGCCTTGACCTCATTCATAGCCAATACTCTTACTCAAGGAAACATTCATATTCATAACTTGTAGCAAGTAAAGTCAACCTTAAAAACCATGCAAATCATATATACATAATTCATAAGTCTTCATAGCATAAGAGAAACCACCCCACAACCCCTTTATAAGCCTACTTGTGCAATGTACAAGTGAAGTCCCATACCCCCACTCACACCAAATAAAACTCAATAAGAAGTCATAGGTAAAGTTCATGTTGATGGTCATAGTCTTGTTCTTGTTAATGTTCTTGTCATATAGGGAAATTTAGCCTTAACCGACATAGACCATGTGAGCTACATGGAATCCGGTCTCATGCCCCACACCAAAAAGAGGTGTCCTACTTTCCTAAAGTAGAACTAACATGTTTAGAATTTAGGTGGATCCACTAGCTAAAGACCTATGTGGGCACATAGTTATGGGATAAGGAGCTTGCTACTAGAAACCCAGACTTTCTAACGTAAAAGGTATCTATCTCATGAGATAACTTACTTTGGGAAGCCAGACTTTCTAATGTTAAAGCTTCCATCTCATACTCATATCCACTAGGTGCTAAGCATAATTCCCTTTAAATTCAAATTAAGTCTTCACTAAAATTCATGTTCGTGAAAGAATGCCTAGACACTCAAGTCAACATGGTATCATAATAGCTCATGGATTCATTAGGTGATAATGTCCTTTAAACTTAGAATGATCAATACTTGAGTAAACCTTTCACATCGTATTCGTAGTGTGTTCATGAGTATAGCCTTTCATTCAACACAACAATATCATCATAGTCATAAACATATCATACATAGTCATGTGTAACGGTAGGGGAGAGTAATCTTATGACAATACCACAATTACACAATAATCATAAGATCTTCACTCTCCAAGTGAGTCATAAGCTGATAGACAATTTCTCATAAAGATGTAGAAACCCTCATACCTTGCCCTTCAAGGGTCATGAATCACAATCAACGCAACCATATACAATTGCTACATAATATAGGAGGAATTTCATTATTCAATAGCTCAATTAACATAAACATGTTCAATTGACACACTTATAATATCAACCAACCCACAACATTAATTCATGATTTATCAATATGGGGGAAAATGGGTCTATGGGGATTTTTCATCATTAAATAACAATACTGCATCAATCCAACCATAATTCATCATTACCAACCTTAATCAACCATAATTAAACAATTGAAAATGTTTTGGAAGAAGATCCATGACATAGATTGAAAACCCTAGGTTTGGGGGAAATTAGAATCTTAAAATCCAACTTTTGAGGGGACTCTATGAGTGGACACTACCCATAGACGAAAAAGAAGCTATACCTTGATTAGAAATCCCCAAGAAATTTGAGGAAGAACCTTTGAAATCCGCAAACCCTAGCTCTAATTTCTCATTTCTTCATCTTTGAGTTTAGAGGGAGAAATATTGAGAAGAAGAGAACTTTTTGGGTTTGATTTGGTGTTTGAGTAGAATGGATTGTTTTGGGTGAATTTGGACTTCAAATGACTTATATAGTACCCTAAAAAAAACCCAAAATGGCCTCACTTAAGTTGGACTTAAAAAGGAAATGAATTAATTGTCCCTCACTTAAGGAACCCGTCCAGGCTCCACGAGCCCTTTCACAAGTCGTGGTGAGGACCACGACCCGTGGTCCTCCCCATGAAGGTTGGGCAGTAGATAGGAACTTGGTACCTTAGGCTCACAAGCCCAACGTAGTACCACAGGGGCTCCACGAGCCATGGTCAAGACCACGAGCCGTGGTCCCTCTCCTGGTCCTTGAGGCACTAGCCTTGCCACTTGGGGCCCTTAGCCCAATGCCTAAGGCATCTTCATGAAGGGTTCCACGAGCCGTGGTAAAGACCACGAACCATGGTAAAGACCACGAACCGTGGTAAAGACCACAAGCCGTGGTCCCTCTCGTGGAGTTGAGGTAGTGGCTAGGGCAAAGGGTGGCCATTTTTCCATCGCCAAGGAAGGTTTACGAGCCCCTTCATGAGCTGTGGAGTGGACCACGATCCGTGGTTCCACTCGTGAAGGTGGGGCGGTGTGCTCCAAGCTAGGGGCAGCCTTTGCCTCTGGCCTTGGTTTGGCCCCTTCGCCTTGGTAGTTGCGTCTTGGCCTTGACCCTTATAACCCTCCTTTCAACTCTAATAGGTCTTCTAATCTACATTGAGTCATTTTATGATTTTTAACCTTTACGTTTAGGCTCTAGGTTAACCTACCATTTTCCGGAGTGTTACATTATCTCCCCCTTGGAAATATTCATCCTTGAATGACGATCTAGACACCTTACGGAAATAAAGACTCAAGATTAGCAGCCCACCATGCATGCAATGTATAAACAATGCACAATTCAAAGGAGGAAACATCAACTCCATCTGAAAAAATAATCAACACAATCACAAGGAATTATGAACTACATCCACAACCCATTATGCACAAAACTCATCATTTCACATGATCATAATAGGAAGTACCTTCTCCAACTTAAGAAATCTCAACACAACATTAGGGAGCCAACATGCCATTTCATCACAAGCATAACTAAGCATGTTCATCAAATCATCTCATGAAGTCACATATGCCATCATCATACAAAAATGCAAACCAACATGAGAAGCATATAATATATGAAAGCTCAATTTTATACTATACATGAATTTCATGAAGAACATGTGTAACATAAGGAAATCATGGAAACATTTATACAACATACATGAATCCGAAAACACAAAAAACTAAAGAGGAACTACTTACCTTAAGCTTGAATAGTTGTAGAGCAAAAAGATGAGGAGATCGGGACATTATACTGGCCTCGGCTTCCCATGTAGTACCCTCTACTAAGTGATTCCTCCATAAAACTTTTACGGAAGCTACTTCCTTGTTCCTCAACCTTTTAACTTACCGGTCTAAAATCTCTACCGGAACCTCTTCATAAGAAAGACTCTCATCAACTCCCAAACCCTCTACAGGAATAATGGATATCAGATCACCAATACACTTCTTAGGCAGGGAAACATGAAATACCGGGTAAAACGAAGCCAATTCATTTAGCAAGTCTAATTCATAAGCAACCTTGCCAATACATTTCAAACTTTGATATGGGGCCACATACTAGGGACTAAGCTTCCCCTTCTTACAAAACCTTATGACACCCTTCATAGGTGAGATTTTCAAGTAGCCCCAATCACCAACTTTGAATTCTAGATCCCTTCTTCTAACATCGGCATAAGACTTTTGTCGACTTTGGGCTATCTTCAACCTCTCTCTAATGAGTTGAACCTTTTCAATGGCCTCATAAACTAGTTCGGGACCAAGTAGAGCAATTTCACCTACTTCAAACCAACCAATCGGAGATCTACACCTCATACCATACAATGCTTCAAAAGGAGCCGTGGCGATACTTGAATGGTAATTATTGGTGTAGGCAAACTCGATCAATGGTAGATGATAGTCCCAATTACCCTTGAAGTCTATAACACATACCCTTAACATGTCCTCTAAGGTTTGGATGGTCCGTTCCTCTTGACCATCCATTTGAGGATGAAAAGTTGTACTAAGCTTAACATTGGTACCTAGTCCTTTTTGGAATGCCTTCCAAAAGTGCAAAGTAAATTGAGCACCCCAATACGAAACAATCGATAAAGAAACCCCATGCAACTTCACTATCTCCTTAACATACAAATTGGCATAATCTTCGACCGAAATGGAAACCTTGATGGGAATAAAGTGGGCGGATTTTGTCATTCTATCAACAATGACCCAAATTAAATCATGTTGCCTTTGAGTACGAGGCAAACCCACAATAAAATCCATATTAACATCCTCCCACTTCTATGTAGGAATATGTATATTTTGGGACAAGCCACTCGTCATTTGATGTTCGGCCTTAACTTGTTGACAATTCGGGCATTTGGCTACAAAACTCGTTATATCTTTCTTATACTTCCACCAATAGACTTCTCGTAGATCACGGTACATCTTGGTGGCTCCCGGGTGAATAAAATACTGCGAACCATGAGCTTCTTCTAGAATTTTTTCTCTCAAGCCATCAACATCCGGAACATATAGTCGACCTTGGTACCTAAGCACTCCATCTCCCCTTGGGATAAAGCCTCAATGGATTTGTTCAGTACCAATTCTTTCAACTCCATTAATGTGGGATCAAGGTCTTGATTGGACTTCACGTCCATTGCAAAGGCTGATTTGGAGCCTCTATGCACCATGACGCCACCCTTGGTGGAATCTGCTAGTTGGATACCCAACCGGGCCAACCTATGCATATTCCAAACTAATTCCTTATTTTCATCTTCTACATGAGCCACACTACCCATGGATAATCTTAGGGCATCCGCAACTACATTAGCCTTGCCGAGGTGGTAAAGGACACTCATGTCATAATCCTTTAAGAGTTCTAACCACCTTATTTGTCAGAGATTTAATTCTGTTTGTGTAAACACATATTGAAGACTCTTGTATTGGTGAACACATCTACATGAACCCCATAAAGGTAATGTCTTCATATCTTTAAAGTAAACACTATCGTCGCTAGTTCAAGATCATGGGTCGGATAATTCATTTCATGGATTTTGAGTTGCCTTGAAGCATAGGAAATCACTTTACCATGTTGCATAAGGACACATCCAAAACCCACTCGAGAAGCATCACAATATACCACAAACCCATCGGTACCCTCCGGTATGGTCAACACTGGACCGGAAGTAAGCTTATCTTTCAACTCTTGGAATCTTTTCCCACAAGCCTCTGACCACACATATTTAGCTTTGTTTTGAGTCAAGGCCGTGTGGAGATGCAATGGAGGAAAAACCCTAAACAAACCTCCTATAATAATAGGTCAAACCAAAAAAACTTCTAATATCGGTGGGAGTTAGAGGTCTAGGTCAACTCTTGACCACATCAGTCTTCTTAGGATCTACCTCAATACCCATGCTCGACACAATATTACCAAGGAAGGCAATAGACCTAAGCCAAAACTCACATTTACTAAACTTAGCATATAATTGGTAATCTTTAAGGACTTGCAATACAATCCTCAAATGATTCATATGTTCACCCTCACTCATTGAATAGATCAAAATATTGTCAATAAAACGATCACAAACGAATCAAGATATTGCCTATTCATTAGGTCCATGAATGCCGTCGGGGCGTTAGTTAGACCCAAAGACATTACAAAGAACTCATAGTGATCATATCTCATTCGGAAGGCCATCTTGGGAATGTCAATCCCTCTCACCCTTAGTTGGTGATAACCCGAACGTAGGTCAATCTTTGAAAAGTAACTAGCTCCTTGGAGTTGGTCAAACAAATCATCAATTCTAGGAAGAGGGTATTTATTCTTTATTGTCACCTTGTTTAATTGGCGGTAGTCAATACACATCCTAAGGCACCCATCCTTCTTCCTAACGAACAATACCGAATCACCCCATGGAGAGATGCTTGGTTGAATAAAGCTCTTGTCTAACAAATCCTTGAGTTGTTCCTTCAATTCTTTCAATTCGGCCGGAGACATTTGGTATGGAGGAAGGGATATAGGTTGCGTATCTGGCAAAAGATCAATGCCAAAGTCTATTTCCCGTTCTGGAGGAATGCCGGGAAAGGTATCGAGAAAGACTTTCAGAAATTCACTCACAATGGGGACTGGCTCTAAAGAAAGAGCCTCGGACTCAACATCCATTACCCTTACAATATGGTAAATGCACCCCTTGGAGATCATTTTCCTAGCTTTTAGACATGAAACAAACTGACCTCTAGGAATAGAATTTCTCCCCTTCCACTCTAAAATGAACTCATTTGAAAATTGAAACTTTACTACCCGAGTCTTACAATCAATGGAGGTATAGCAAGCATGCAACCAATCCATACCCAAAATGGCATTAAAGTCTAACATGTCCAACTCTATCAAATAAACCAATGTGACTTTATGAGATAAAGAAATAGGGCAATTCCTATAGACTCTTTTTGCCACTGCCAAGTAACCAACCGGGGTAGAAACCAAAAAAGGTTCTTCGAACACATCGGGGAGTACTTCAAACTTCATAGCCACAAAAGGTGTAAAAAAGACGAAGTGGCTACGGGATCTAACAATGCATATACATAAATGGAAAATACTTGTAACATACCGGTCACAACATCCAAGAAACCCTCTTGGTGACTTCGGGATTGGAAAGCATAGAAGCGGTTCTTCTTCGGAGCATCAGGATTTGAACAACTATGAGGGAATTGATTACCGTTCCTTCCTTGAACCTTTAGCATGGGACAATCCCTAACCATATGACCACTCTTCCCACAATGAAAGCAACCATCAGTGCCAATAAGGCACTTCCCCTCATGTTTCATGCCACACTTGGCATAAGTAGGCCTTGTCATAGAAGCCCCATCACTATTACCTCCTTGAGGCTTAGGGTTAGACACCCTATCTTTGTTGAAACTTGGAGAAATAGAGGAGCCTTGGTTGGGAAACCTTCTCTTGAACGTTGGTTTACCTTGACCCTCAAACTTACCTTTGGAAGAATTTCCATTATCGGACCTTTCTCTCTTCACTTCTCTATTCTTCTTCCTACGTTTTGTCTCTTCAACTTGTTGAGCATACACCATTAAACATGAGATGTCCATATTATCATGTAGAATTTCTGCGCGACATTCTTCTTCAAATAATCGAACACTCCGGTCACAAACCGACTCATCTCATCTCTTGGATTTTCCACCAAATATGGAACATACTTGGACAACTTAGTGAATTTTAGAGAATATTCTTGAGCACTCATACCTCCTTGACAAAGGTTGATAAATTCCTCTACCTTTGCTTCCCTCTTTTCTCGGGGAAATAACCTATCAAGGAAGCTATCTTGAACACCTCCCAATCTATAGGACCCGCTTCAACCGGCCTATTACCCTTCCATTGAGTATACCATACATGGGTCACATCCTTCAATTGGTAAGCGGCTAGTTCCGCTTTTTCTATAGAAGTCACCCCCATAGCATCAATTATCTTATCGACCTCCTCCACAAACTCTTGAGGGTGTTCACCCACTTTGGAGCGAAAGAACATAAGAGGGTTCATTCTTGTAAAATCTCTTAACCTTGAAGCCATGGTGTTCACATTAGAGTTCACACAGGGCCCAACATCCCTATTGGCTTGAGTCGTCATAGCTTGGGCTTGAGTTGTTACGGATTGAGCTTGAGCCGTCATGGCTTGAGCCAATGCTAGAAAAGCCATCCTTATTTCCACATATGTCATAGCCCCTACATCATTAGGAGCTTGAGGACCTTGAGGCTCTTGACGACCTTAGGGACCTTGGGGAGAAACTCCCTCATTCACCATCTCCTCTTCCATCCTTGTTGCATTCTCCCTTCTTGTATTCATATCCTAAAGACACAAGAGAAGGGTTAGGAAAAGGATTTTATAGATTTAAAACTCTAAGGCACGACTAAAGAGTAATGAAACAAGTGAGATTTCTGAAGCTTCTTATAGCCTCTCATTTATAAGTGTGGCACGCTTCACATTCATGAACAAGACTCTGCTACACGTGGTTCATGAGGCATCATCCTAGAATCATTCTAAACCGTGTGCTCTATTAACAAGTTTGTCATGACCCGGGGTTACCCCGTAGGTGTAACACGGCGTAATCGACCCCCAATGGGTCTTATACAAGACCTTAGCATAATCGTAACATATGCAATAGAAATGGTGTGAAATTTAAAATTTTTTACAATAAAAGTCATTTTATAAAATTTAATGGAAGTCTTGACTTTATCTCATAAAACCATCTAATACAATCGATTATAATCTTAGGGTTACAACCCTTTATACAACATAGTCTCTAAAATAGAAAGTAAGAGAGGAACTAAAAATGAACAATCCGTCCTCGAACTTGAGGACTCACCAAGAGCGTGGAGGGAATCAATCCAAGCTCTACTAGAGAGAAGAAGTATACCTCAACGGCCGGAACCTACACTTATAAAAAGGTAGAAAATATGGGTTAGCACAAATAATGTACTAAGTATGGAAGCCATGCATAGAAAATCCTTAAAACATGCATCAAAGGGACATTTAGTTGAAATCATGCATTTTTCAAGTTTAGAAGCCATCATGCACATTTGTGAAGAAACTGTCACGACCCGAGTCTAGGCCCCGGATGGGACACGGCGTACTCGACCCCGAAGGGGTCGTATACAAGCCTCATAGAATACATTCATTGCATAGGTAATAAAAACACTGCGGAACTAAAACTTTTCTTAATAAAACCAACAATTGAAAACTCATTTATAAAGCAGCGGAATACTAAAGTCTCACATGGCCATCTTAGTCAACACTTTAAACAAGATATGGTCACGACCCTTTACGAACGAAGTCTTAACAATAGTCTTAAAACATAAAGGAACTAGAAATATAGAAAAGTTCTTGTCCTCGATCTATGAGGACATACCAAAAGATGTCTTGGAAGAAGTCTAGTCCAAGCTCCAACTAGAGAGATACTCAATTACCGCAACCTACACTTGTAGTAAAAACAAGAAAATATGGGTTAGGACACAAAAATGTACTAAGTATGATGACCATGCAAAAACATGTTTTAAAAGGGACATTTTTGGTTAAAAGTCATGCTTTATGCCATTTTAGTAAAACTTCATGAACATTTATAAAAGAGACATAATATAAGTAACAACCAACATACACGTCACATTCTTCCCACATTAAGAAAACGTCACATATATACACCTTTACCTTTACCTTTAGCCTCCACCTCAAGTAACCCTCATGCTATACCTTGTGCAACGTATGGATAGTGTCCCATACCACCATCCACACCAAGGTACCACATCAAGACCACCAAAAGTGAACTTACCATTCATCCTTTGCACCTTTTCACCCTTTCTCAATAAAGCATATAAGAAACATAAACAATCGCATGAATCACATTATCACATTAAGACCCACATCTAAGACGACTCTAAGCCATACTTGTGAAATGTGCAAGTAGCATCCCATAGTACTACTTACACTGAGTACTCCTTTGAAGTCACCATAGACAAGGCGCATTAACTTATAATAGTCAAGACAAGGAAGTAACTCATAATACAATCCTAGTATATCATGCATCATTTACATCAAAGCATATAAGAGACAACATTCTTTATTAGCTTCACTTCAAGAGCCCATTCATTCATTAACATTATAAGGAAAACACCATAACCTCTCTCAAATGACTACTTGTGCAATGTATAGATGGCATCCCATTCCACCACCCACACTAAGTAGTACATCCTTAAGAAGCCACAGTTCATTAATATTATTTGTGAAGGTAAGCCTTAACCGACATAGACCATGTGAGCTTGGCAGGAATCCCGGTGTCACCCTCACTGGATAAAGGGATTCCTACTTGCCTAAGGTAGGACCATCGTTTGTTTAGCCTTAAGTTGATCCACTAGCTAGACCTATGTGGGCACATAGTTTAAGGGATAGGGAGATTTCTACTAGATGCCCCGCCTCAACTCAGATGAGCATCCATCTCAAGAGATTGCTACTAGGTGCCCCGCCTCAACTAAGATGAACACCTATCGCAATCCATATCCACTCGGTGCTTGGCATTATTCCCCACAGAGTACATTGTATTCTTTACATTAATTTAGTATGGGTTAAGGGATTTCTACTGGATGCCCCGCCTCAACTCAAATGAGCATCCATCCCGAACCCAACATTCATTTATTCATTGGAAAGCTCATAGATTCAAAGATGATAATAGCCTTTCACCTAAGAATCACATTATCATTCATTAGTGTAAGAGTGAGAATATACTTTCAATCAACACATTATTATCATTCATTAGAGTACAGTTGAGGATAGACTTTCAAATAGTACTCAACGTTCATTAACATTATATTAGACTTCATTCATTCATTCATTCATGTGTGTGTGTATGTGAGAATAGCCTTTCACATAATCACCATCATCCACAAGTCTTAATAGAGAGATAACATTCAATCCTAACACAATTAGCTTCTAAACATGATCATAAGACTGTCATTCAATTCACATGCATAGGTGTCATACAATAATCACACATTAATCTTCACATTAGGGGTACAAGAAAGATATATTTATCACTACAATACCACAATGTGCATAGTAAGTAAACACCTCCACCTTTCAAGTGGATCAACATCTAATTCAAAATTCAATGTAATTAATCATAACTTGCCCCTTCAAGCCCATGTTCACAAGTCATCAATTCATCATCAATTTACCATACTTAAGAATAACAAGAATACAATCCAATGACCCAAAGCAATTTAGACATATTCCAACCATAAGCTTCCATAAACAACAAACCCATTTTCATAATGACACAATTTAGGGATTGAGAGAAATCATGGGTTAATAGAGTAAATACCATCTTAAATCATCAATTAAACATCAATATAATCATATTTTGTCATTAGAAACCTTCTGAAAACATTTTATGAGAGAACCCATGAGATTGAGTAAAACCCTAAGTTTTTCATGAACTTGAAATCTTTGAAATCTATTTTGAAATTGACTCTAGGGATGGAAGCTATCCCTAGATGAAGGATCACTATACCTTTGCTAAGATTCCCTAAGAAATTTGATGAAGAAATCACCTTGAATCGAAACCCTAGCTCCAAGGTCTTGACCTTCTTCAATGGAAGATTGTAGAGAGAGAAATATTTGAGAGGAGGTGGGTTTCTTTTAATTCTATTTGGAGTGACTTAAATGAGAGGAGTTTAGGTCTAAAAAGGGTTTTATAGTTGCTAGGAAAGGCATAGAATAATAGGGACTTTCTTTAGGAAAAGAGTCAAAGACCCTAAAGTTTTAACTTAAAAATTCTGCCCCTTGCCCGCTTGAGCTCACCCTTTAGACACTTGGGCTCGCCAACTGCACTAGGCAACTCACCAAGTGAACCCTTGGCTCGCCCTTTGTTTCAGGGAGCTCACTCAAAGGATTGGTCAATGGGCGATTGGAGGGGTGCCAAAGGGTGAGACGCCAAGATGGTTGGCGAGCTACCCTTTGGTCCAGTAGCTAGGCCAAATGGGGCAGCCACTAGGAGATCTCAAGGGTAGATGGGCGACTCGCCCAACCCTTTGGGCGATCAACAGCCCCATCGCCAAACAACCCCTCTAAGAACAAGGTTTCTACCACCATTTTCTTGCTAGTTTAGGTCCTAGCTTACACCCTAGGCTCCTTCCTCACCCCATCAAGGTTCCAAAACAGCCTAGAAACTCACTCAAGGTCACACTAACTCAAACGTCAAGGCTCTAGTTCAACCTATCATTTTTCGAGTCATTAAAGAAACATACGTCAAAACCATATCATAAGCAACCCCAAAGCTATACTAGTGCAATGCAAAGTCAAGATCCCATAACCCTACCAACTGCTAAGTACCACTTTTTGGTCCCCAACATCCTACATATCATGCCTTGACCTGATTCACAGCCAATACTCTTATACAAGGAAACATCCATATTCATAACTTGTAGCAAGTAAAGTCAACCTTAACATCCTTGCATATCATACATACATAATTCATAAGTCTTCATAGCATAAAAGAAACCACCCCACAACCCCTTTATAAGCCTACTTGTGCAATATACAAGTGAAGTCCCAAACCCCAACTCACGCCAAGTAAAACTCAATAAGAAGTCATAGGTATACTTCATGTTTATGTTCATATTATTGGTCTTGTTCATGTTCTTGTTAAATAGGGAAATTTAGCCTCAACCAACATAGACCATGTGAGCTACATGGAATCCGGTGTCATTCCCCACACCAAAAAGAGGTGTCCTACTTGCCTAAGGTAGAAATAACATGTTTAGCATTTAGGTGGACCTGCTAGCTAAAGACCTAGGTGGGCACATAGTTATGGGATAAGGAGATTGCTACTAGAAACCCAGATTTTCTCACGTAAAAGGTTTCCATCTCATGAGATAACTTACTTTGGGAAGCCGGACTTTCTAACGTAAAAGCTTCTATCTCATACTCATATCCATTCGGTGCTACGCATAATTCCCTTTAAAGTCATATTAACTCTTTACTAAAATTCTTGTTCATGAAAGAATACACTAGACACTCAAGTAAAAATGGTATCAAAATAGCTCTTGGATTCATTAGGTGAGAATGTCCTTTCAACCATAGAATCATCAATACGTGAGTAAACCTTTCACTTCATATTCGTAGTGTGTTCATGAGTATAACCTTTCATTCAACACAACAATATAATCATAGTAATACACATATCATACATAGTCATGTGTATGGGTAGGGGAGAATAATCTTACAACAATACCACAATTACACAATAATCATAAGATCTTCACTTTCCAAGTGAGTCATAAGCTGATAGACAATTTCTCATAAAGATGTAGAAACCCTCGTACCTTGCCCTTCAAGGGTCATGAATCACAATTTACCCAACCATATACAATTACTACATAATATAGAAGGAATTTCATGATTCAATAGCTCAATTAACATAAACATATTCAATTGACATACTTATAGTATAAACCAACCCACATCATTAATTCATGATTTATCAATATAGCGGAATCATGGTCTATTGGGAATTTTCATCATAAAACAACAATACTCCATAAATCCAACCATAATTCATCATTACCAAACTTAACCAACCATAATTAAACAATTGAGAACATTTTAGAAGAAGACCCATGACATAGATTGAAAACCCTAGGTTTGGGGGACATTGGAATCTTGAAAACCAACTTTTGAGGGGGCTCTATGAGTGGAGACTACCCATAGATGAAAAGCATCCATACCTTGATTAGAAATCCCCAAGAAATTTGAGGAAGAACCTTTGAAATCCACAAATTCTAGCTCGAATTGCTCCTTTCTTGTTCTTTGAGTTTAGTGAGAGAAATATAGAGAGGAAGAGAACTTTTTGGGTTTGATTTGGGTGTTTGAGTATAATGGATTGTTTTGGGTTAATTTGGACTTAAAATGACTTATATAGTACACCTAAGAAATTACCCAAATAGACCTCACTTAAGTTGGACTTAAAACGAAAATGACTTAATTGTCCCTCACTTACGGAACCCGTCCAGGCTCCACGAGCCCCTTCATGATTCGTGGTGTGGACCACGACCCGTGGTCCTCCTAGTGAAGGTTGGGTAGTAGCTAGGCACTTAGTTCCTTAGGCTCACAAGCCCAAGGCATTACCACGAGTCGTGGTCAAGGCAACAAGCCGTGGTCCCTCTCGTGCTCCTTGAGGCATTAGCCTTGCCACTTGGGGCCTTTAGCTCAATGCCTAAGGCATCTTCACGAAGGGCTCCACGAGCCATGGCCCCTTTCGTGAAGTTGAGGCAGTGGCTGGGTCAAAGGGTGGCCATTTTTCCATGGCCAAGGATGGTTCACGAGCCCCTTCACGAGCCGTGGAATGGACCACGATCCGTGGTTCCACTCGTGAAGGTGGGGCAGTGTGCTCCAAGCTAGGGGTAGCCTTGGCCTTTGGCCTTGGCTTGGCCCCTTTGCCTTGGCACTTTCCCCTTGACCTTGACCCTTTTAACCCTCCTTTCAACTCTAATAGGTATTCTAATCTACCTGGAGTCATTTTATGATCTTTAACCCTTACATTTAGACTCTAGTTTAACTAACCATTTTCCGGAGTGTCACAAAAGGGACACACCAAAGAACTGGGCCTTACACTTATAGAAAAATGTAGAAAATATGGGTAAGTACAAAAAATGCACGAAGTATGATAGCCATGCAAGAAATCATTGAAACAAGCTAAAAAATACATTTTAGTTGAAAACCATGCATTTTACCAAGTTTGAACTCATCATGTAGGCATTGAAAATCATAAGTCATAAGCCATGTTATAATGAATAGCTCATCATCTCATAGTAGCAATATATCATAAGTACTTGCATGGGTAAGGTCCCATACCCCTACTCACACTATGTAAAGCTTTTTGGATAGCTATGGTCTATAAATCATCTTCTTGTTCATATTAACCTACTTAGGGATTAATCCTTAACCAACATAGACCATGTGAGCTAACATGGAATCTGGCATCTACCCCACACTGGAAAGGGGGTGTCCTACTTGCCTAAGGTAGAACCAAACTCTTAGCTTAAGTGGATCCACTAGCTAAAGACCTATGTGGGCACATAGTTTATGGGATAAGGAGATTGCTTCTACAAACCCGGACTCAACTAAAGTAGAAGGGTTCCATCTAATAAGATAACTACTTTGGGAATTCAGACTCAACTAGTGTAAAAGGAACCCACTTGGGAAGCCGTACTCAACTATCGTATAAGCTTCCATCTCATAATCATTTCCTCTCGGTGCTAAGCATTAATTCACATTGACTTCATATTAAGTCTTGAGTTAAATTGATAATTGTGGTAGAACGTCTTGACACTCAAACCAACATAACTCATGCTAAAGCTCATAGATTCATTCGGTGAGACTAGTCTACCAACCTTAGAATCATCATATGTGACAAACCTTTCACATCATATTATACTCATACATAAATGTGTTCCTGAGGAACTCAACCCAACACAAGATCAACTAGATCATAATCATATTCACTTTACTCTCAAAGTGTTCTCATGGCCTTTACATAGCCCTCATAATCATATATAATTCATATATCTTGCCTTTCAAGGCCACAAGCCATCAGCAGATCCACAATTACTAAAATATACATGACTGATAGCATGATTCAAGTAACCCAACTATAATAGGCATAATCTCATATCAATCCTTCTAGAATCAACAATTCACATCATAAAGTCCAAATTTGGGAAATTAGGAATTTTCATGGGTTCTTGGGGGAATTTTCATGGGTTCTTGGGGGAATTTCATCAATAATCAACAATAAATCATCAATTAAATCATAATTCATCATAAATCAACCATTAAAAAGGTTTTAGAAAGAACCCACAAGATTGAAGATAAACCCTAACTTTGGGGAATCTACTAGTTTTGAAATTGAATTTGGTGGGAGTCCTTGAATGGAAATTATCCAAGGGTGAAAGACTACCATACCTTGATGATGAATCTTCAAAGAATTTGAGAGAAATAATCTTGAATCTTCAAACTCTAACTCCAATTCTACCCTTCTTCTTCTTTGAGATTTCGAGAGAGAAATATTGTAAGGAAGATGAACTTTTTGATTTGATTTGGGTATTTGTGAAAATGACTTAGTTTTAGGTGTATTTTGACTTATAATGCCTTATATAGTTGTATAAAAACAATGCAAAACGACCTCACTTTATTTGGACTTAAAAAGGAAATGACTTAATTAACCATCATTAAGTGACCAAGCCCAGGTGCCACGAGGGGCCTCACAAGCTGTGGTCATGACCACGAGCCATGGTCCCACTCATGGTCCTTGAGGCAGTAGCTAGGCACTTGGTGCTTTAAGCTTCACATGCCCAAGGCATCTTCACGAGGGGCTCTACGAACCGTGGTCATGACCATTCGCCGTGGTCCCTCTCATGAATCTTGAGGCACTGGCTTGGCTACTTGGTTGCCACCCTCACATGCCCTACTCTTTTCCACGAGCCTTCCCATGAGTTTTAGTCTGCACCATGAGCCGTGAAGTCACTCATAAAGGAGAGCGTATTTTGGGCAGATTTTTGGGAGCACACTGCCTAGGATACCACAAGCCACACCACAATCCGTGGTCCCCACCACAAGTCATGGGGGTGGTCGTAGTCACTAGAGCAATGTCTAAGGGAGAGTCTACTGTTTTGGTCTTCTCCCCTTGGGAACATTCATCCTCGAATGATTATTTAGACACCTTACGGAAGTAAAGACTCAAGACTAGCAGCCCATCATGCATGCAACATAAAATATTGTACAATTCTAAGGAGGACACATAAACTCCTTCTCAAAACATATTCAATGCAATTTCAAGGGAGTAGGAACTACATCTAACATCCCAATATGCAGGAAACTCAATATTTCTCATACTCATTGGAGGAACTACCTTATCCATCTAAAATAATGCTCAACACAACATTATGGAGCCAATATGCAATTACTCTCAAAAGCATACTCAAACATGTTCATCAACACATCTCATGAAGTAAAATAGGCAACTCATACTAATATGCACAACAACATGAGGAATATAATTCATGTAAACTCATTTTCTTACTAAACATGAATTTCATCAATAACATGCATAACATAAGGAAATCATGGAAAAGCACATACAATGCACATGTATCCCAAACACTAAAACTCAAGAGGGACTATTTATTTCTCAATCTCTTGACTTGCCGATCTAGGATTTCTACCGGAACCTCTACACAAGAAAGGCTTTCACCAACTCCCAACCCTTCTAGGGGAATAATGGATACCGGATCTCCAATATGCTTCTTACCCATGGAAACATGAAATACCGAATGAACCAGGGCCAACTCATTTGGCAAATCCAACTCATAGGCAACTTTCTCAATACGCTTTAAAATTTGATATTGTCCAACATACCTGGGACTTAGTTTCCCATTTTTACCAAACCTCATCAAAACCTTCATGGGTGAGATTTTTAGGTAAACCCAATCATTAACTTCAAATTCTAGATCCCTTCTTCTCACATCGGCATAAGATTTTTGTC
This sequence comes from Solanum tarnii x Solanum tuberosum, assembly GCA_029582315.1. Lineage (NCBI taxonomy): Eukaryota > Viridiplantae > Streptophyta > Magnoliopsida > Solanales > Solanaceae > Solanum > Solanum tarnii x Solanum tuberosum. Next base: position 11,158 of record JAJONS010024761.1, on the reverse strand, counting down.
TACTTTGAACAGTTCTCAACCTCTCTCTTATGAGCCGAACCTTCACAATAGTTTCGTAAACCAATTCGGGACCAATAAGAGCTATCTCAGCTACTTTAAACCATCCAACTGGAGCCCTACATCTCCTACTATACAAAGCTTCAAAAGGATCCATCCCAATACTTGAGTGGTGACTATTATTGTAGACAAATTCTATCGACGGCAAGTGGTCATCCTAATTACCTTTGAAATAAATAACACACGTGCTCAACAAGTCCTGTAAAGTTTGAATGGTATGTTCCGCTTGACCGTCCGTTTGAGGGTGGAAAGTGGTACGAAGCTTCACCTTTGTGCCAAGCCCTTTTTGAAAGGACTTCCAAAAGTGAGATGAAAATTGAGTACCCCGATCCGAAATGATAGCTAAAGGAACTGAATGTAACTTTAATATCTCTTTTATATACAACTTGGCATAGTCTTCCGCTAAGTGAGATACCCTAACAGGAATAAAATGGACTGATTTTGTCATTTTATCAACAATCACCCAAATAGAGTCATGTTGCCTTATAGTACGAGGCAAACCCGCAATGAAATCTATATTCAACTCCTCCCACTTCCAAGTGGGAATTGATATATCTTGCAATAAACCTCTCGGCCTTCTGTGCTCAACCTTTACTTGGTGACAATTAGTACATTTGGCTACGAATTCCGCAATATCCCTTTTCATACTATTCCACCAATAGACTTCCCGTAGATCACGGTACATCTTGGTAGCTCCCGGATGAATAGAATATCTAGAACCATGAGCCTCTTCTAAAATGTGCTCCCATCAACATCTGGAACACATAATCGACCTTGGTACGTAAGTACCCCATCTTCCCCTTGGGAGAAAGCCTCAACAGACTTCTAGAGTACAGACTTTTTCAACTCAACTAATATAGGATCAAGGTCCTTTTAGACTTCACAACTACCACAAAGGATGATTTGGAGCCATTATGAACCGTGAAATGACCCTTATGAGAATCTACTAGATGAACACCCAACAAGGCCAATCTATGCACATCACGAACCAATTCTTTCTTCTCATCCTCTACATGAGCCACACTACCCATGGATAATCTACTAAGTGCATCCGCTACCACATAAGCTTTGTCAGGGTGGTAAAGGACTCTCATCTCATAATCCTTCAAAAGTTTTAACTACCTTCTTTGTCGGAGATTCAAGTAATTTAGCTAAACAAATATTGAAGGCTCTTGTGATCGGTGAAGACATCCACATGGAAACCGCAAGTAATGTCTCCATATTTTCAAAGAAAACATAACCTCCGAAATTCAAGGTCATGGGTCGGGTAATTCTTCTCATGTACCTTAAGTTGCCTTGAAGCATAGGCAATCACCTTACCATGTTGCATGAGCACACATCCCAATCCTAATCTAGAGGCGTCACAATGTACAACAAAACCATTGATACCTTCCGGTAAGGTTACCACCGGAGCGGAAGTAAGTCTATCTTTCAAATCTTGGAAGCTTTTCTCACAAGTCTCTGACCACTCAAATTCAGCCTTCTTTTGAGTTAAAGCCATCAACAGAGAAGCAATGGAGGAAAAACCCTCAATAAATCTCCTATAGTAACCGGTAAAACCCAAAAAAGCTTCTAATGTCGGAAGGAGTTTGGGGTCTACACCACCTATTGACCGCATCCGTATTCTTAGGATCAACCTCAATACCCTTACTTGACACTATGTGACCAAGGAATAATACAGACCTTAACCAAACTCGCACTTGCTAAACTTTGCAAATATTTATTGGTCCTTAAAAACTTGCAATACTATTCTCAAATGGTCAACATGCTCATTCTCACTCCTTGACTAGATCAATAGATCATCAATAAACACTATCAAAAACATGTCAAGGTATTGTCGGAACACTCTATTCATTAGGGCCATATATGCCGCTGGGGAATTATTTTACCCAAATCACATCATCACAAATTCGTAGTGACCATATTGGGTCCTAAAGGCCATCTTGGGAATGTCAACCCCTCTCACCCTTAGTTGATGGTAACCCGAACGAAGATCTATTTTGGAGAAATAGCTAGCCCCTTGAAGTTGATAAACCAAGTCATAAATTCTTGGAAGGGGATATTTATTCTTAATTGTCACTTTGTTTAATCGCCCATAATCAATGCAGAACGTAAGAGACCCATCCTTCTTCTTAACAAACAATACCGGAGCACCCCATGGAGTGATACTCGGTCGAATAAAACACTTGTCTAACAAATCCCTTAGTTGCTCTTTCAACTCTTTCAGCTCGGCCGGAGCCATTCTATAAGGAGGAATGGAGATAGGTTGCGTATCCGGTAAGAGATCAATGCCAAAGTCAAATTCCCGTTTGGGAGGAATACCAGGCAAATCTTCAGGAAAAACTTCCAGAAACTCATTCACTACCTGAATCGACTCTAAAGAAGGGGTTTCAGACTCAACATCCATAACTCTAACAAGATGGTAAATACAGACTTTGGAGATCATTTTCCTAGCTTTGAGGTAAGAAAAAATTGATCTCCAGGAATAGAATTTCCCCCCTTCCACTCTAAAATAGACTCATTTGGAAATTGAAATCTAACCACCCAAGTCCTACAATTATAGAGGCATAGAATACATGTAACCAATCCATACCCAAAATCACATCAAAATCTAACATGTATAACTCTACCAAATACACCAAGGCAACTTTGTTAGACAAAGAAATACGACAACTTCTATAGACTCCTTTTGCCACTACCGAGTCACCAACTGGGGTAGAGACTAAAAATGGCTCTACTAACACTTTGGGGAGTATTTCAAACTTCATGGCCATAAAAGGTTTCACAAAGGACAAAGTGCCACTAGGATCTAACAGTGCATATACATCCATAGAAAAGACTTTTAACATGCCGGTCACCATATCCGGGGACCTCTCTTTGTCACATCGGGATTGAAGAGCATGAAATCAGTTTTTCTTTTGGGCATTGGAGTTGGAACAGCTTGGAGGAGCTTGCTTATCTTCTCTTCCCTTGACCTTGAGCATATGGCAATCTGTCATCTTGTGGCCACACTTTTCCCATCCATAGAGCCCGTCCGAGCCAACTAAGCACTTGCCCTCATGTTTTCTATCACATTTTGCATAATTAGTCCTAGCCACATAGGAACTACCACTATTGCCTCCTTGAGGTTTTGGGTTGGAAACCCTATCATTGTTGGACCTTGGGGGAACAACAGACGAGCCTTGGTTGGAGAACCTTTGCTTGAACCTTTGTCTACCTTGCCCATTGAACTTAGCATTGGAAATATTGCCATCACCTGTTCTAGCCCTTTTCACCTCCCTATTGTTGCCTTGGAGTTTCTCATCCTCCATTTGTTGGGCATACACCATAAGACTCAAGATATACATATCATGAAGGAGCATTGCCGTATGACATTCTTTTCTTACCACTTTGGATACACCAGTCACATACCTACTCATCTCAACCCTTGGATCCGCCACCATAGCCGGAGCATACTTGGACAATTCGATAAACTTTAGAGAATAATCTTGAACACTCATACTTCCTTGACGAAGGTTGATAAAGTTTTCCACCTTAACTTCCCTCAGCTCTCGAGGAAAGAACCTATCAAGGAATGCCTTTTTGAAAACCTCCCAATCTATGGGACCCACTCCTACTAGCCTATTCTTTTTCCATTGAGTATACCATACTTGCACCATACCCTTCAAATGATAAGAGGCAAGATCCACTTTCTCTACCAAAGTCACGCACATGGCATCAATTATCTTGTAAACCTCTTCCACAAATTCTTGAGGATCTTCTTCCACTTTGGAGCCAAAAAACATGTAAGGGTTCATTCTTGTAAAATATATCAACCTTGAAGCCATGGTATTCACAATAGGGTTCACATGGGGCCCAACATCTCTATTGGCTTGGTCCGTCATAGCTTAAGCCAATGTTACAAGGGCCGACCTAACCTCCACATCTGTCATAGCCGGAGGATTAGCCAAGGCTTTGTAATCTTGACGAACTCCTTGATTCACATTCTCCTCTTCCACTCTTCATGAGTTAGCCCTTCATGTATTCATTTCCTGAAGACATAAGAGAAGGATTAGAAGGAAGACCTTGTAGAGTTAAACTTTATGGCACGACATAAGAGTAATGAAAGAAGTAAAGTTTCCTAGCATCTTATAGCCTCTCATTCATAAATGTGCCGCGCTTCACACTTATGAACAAGACTCTACTAGACGTGCCTTATGAGACATTATCCTAGAATCATTCTAAACCTTTTGCTCTAATTACCAAGTTTGTCACGACCCAAGGGTACCCCCTTGACGTAATATGGCACATAGGACCACAAAAGGCACCATGTAATCCACTTAGCATATCATTACATAAATAAAGAAAAATACAGAGTAAAAACACATTTCGAGTCTTAAGAAATTTTTCATAAAAGCAAAGCGAAAGTCTAGACATTGGCTCATTTATCTATGTAATACAATCGAAGTCCCAAAATAGGGTAATAACCTTTACAATAGATATCTGAAAGTCTAATACAACAATGAAAGAAATGGTTTAACATGATATCACTCATCCTTGGATCCATGAGGACTCACCACTAGTTAGGAGAATAGTCAATCCAAACTTTTGCAAAAGAATGGGACACAACTCAATAACCGGGCCCTACACTTACAGAAAAATGTAGAAAATATGGGTTAGTACAAAAATTACACTAAGTATGATAGCCATGCAAGAAATCATTGAAACATGCTAAAACAAACATTTTGGTTGAAAACCATGCAATTTACCAAGTTTGAACTCATCATCCATACATAGAAAATCATAAGTCATAAACCATATTATAATGCATAACTCATCATCTCATAGTAGGAACATATCATAAGTACCCTTAAAGTCCACTTGTGCAATGCATGAGTAAGGTCCCATACCCCTACTCATACTAAGTAAAGCTTCTTCGATAGCTATGGTTGATAAATCATCTTCTTGTTCATATTAACATAATTAGGGATTAAGCCTTAACCGACATAGACAATGTTAGCTAACATGGAATATGGTGTCTACACCACACCAAAAAGGGGTTGTCCTACTTGCCTAAGGTAGAACCAAACTCTTAGCTTAAGTTGATCCACTAGATAAAGACCTATGTGGGCACATAGTTTATGGGATAAGAAGATTGCTTATAGAAACCTGGACTCAACTAAAGTAGAAGGTTTCCATCTCATGAGATAACTACTTTGGAAAACCCGACTCAACTAGTGTAAAAGGAACCCATTTGGGAAGCTGGACTCAACTATCGTATAAGCTTCCATCTTATATTCATATCCTCTCGGTGCTAAGTATTAATTCCCATTGAGTTCATATTAAGTCTTCACTTAAATTGATAATTATGGTACAATGTCTTGACACTCAAACCAACATAACTCATGCTAAAGCTCATAGATATATTAGGTGAGACTAGTCTACCAACCTTAGAATCATCATATGTGACAAATATTTCACATCATATTATACTCATACATAAATGTGTTAATGAGGAAATCAACCCAACAAAACATCAACTAGATCATAATCATATTCACTTTACTCTCAAAGTGTTCTCATGGCCCTTACATAGCAGTAGTAATCATACATAATTCACATATCTTGCCTTTCAAGGCCAAAAGCCACCAACACGTCCACAATTACTAAAATAGACATGAATGATAGGATGATTCAAGTAACCCAACTATAATAGGCATAATCTCATATCAATCCTTCTAGAATCAACAATTCATAGCATAAGATCCAAATTTGGGATATTAGGGATTTCCATGGGTTCTTGGAGGAATTTCATCATAAATAAAAAATAAATCATCAATTCAATTATAATTCGTCATAACTCAACCATTAAAACGTTTTTAGAAAGAACCCACAAGATTGAAGATAAACCCTAACTTTGGGGAATCTACTAGTTTTGAAATTGAATTTGGAGGGACTCCTTGAATGGAAATTATCCAAGGATTAAAGACTACCACACCTTGATGAGTAATCTTCAAATAATTTGAGTTACATTTCCTTGAATCTTCAAGCCCTAGCTCCAATTCTACCCTTCTTCTTCTTTGAGTTTTAGAGAGAGAAATGTTGTGTGGAAGATGAACGTTTTCATATGATTTGGGTATTTGTGAAAATGACTTCGTTTTAGGTGTATTTTTACTTAAAATGCCTTATATAGTTGTATAAAAACAATGCAAAATGACCTCACTTTATTTGGATTTAAAAAGGAAATGACTTTATTAATCCTCATTAAGTGACCACGCCCAGGTGCCACGAGGGTTCCCAAGAGTCGTGGTCATGACCACGAGCCGTGGTCCCACTCATGGTCCTTGAGGCAGTAGATAGGCACTTGGTGCCATAAGCGTCACACGCCCAAGGCATCTTCATGAGGGTCTCCACGAGCCGTGGTCCCTCTTGTGAACCTTGAGGCAGTGGCTAGGCCACTTGGTTGCCACCCTCACACGCCCAACTCTTCTCCATGTGCCTTCCCGCGAGATGTGGTCTTTACTACGAGCCATGAAGTAGCTCGTGAAGGAAAGCCTATTATGGGAAGATTTTGGAGAGCACACTGCCTAGGCTACCATGAGCCACACCACCGTGGTCCCCACCATGAGTCGTGGGGGTGGCCGTGGTCACTAGTGCAGTGTTTAGGGGGAAGTGGACAGTTTTGGTCATCTCCCTTTCCCCTTGCCCTTAACTCATGACGTTAGCCCTCGTGTTTAGGCTCTAGTTTAACCTACTATTTTTCCAGGGTGTTACTCAGAAGCCACTAACGTACCATGGATTATACCACGAACCATAGGTCGGGCCCCGTGGTTCAGTCCCAGACTTAGGGAAAATTCATGATCAAAAGATGACACCTATAGACGTGAACCACGGCCCGTTGATTGACCCATGGACCACAGGTTAGTTCTGCCGTTGGGGTCCAAAGTTGATGGTGTCAGATCCCACCCTTGATAGATCGGTACGGTCTTAGGTTGGACCTATGGACCGTAGGTGAGGGTCAGTAGTTATTCAGAGGAAAATAGTCGTTAGGTGAACTTCAAACGGTCATATATTTAGCACATAATGAATTAGGTGACCCATGACCTGCAAATTAAAGATAATTGAACCTCTTTCTAATGCCGCTGAATTTTCTAAAATCCCATCTTGGAGTAATAAGTTATGCTCGTTTTAGTAAATCCATGTTGGGAAGACCACGAACCACAACCACAGACGATGGTTGGTATTCCAAACGACAGTCCGTAGGTCCCTCAGTGGATGGCTTTGGTTTGCTTTTAAGTTAGGGTCATTTAGGTCTTGTTCCTAGGCGTTGGGGCACTTAAACTATGTCGTTTAATACTTAAACTACGTTGTTTTACTCTGTCTAAGCCTAATAACTTAGTCAGACTTTCCGAGAACCCTCATTCTCCAAAAATCATCCAAACTTGGAGCATAAAGATCAGAAAAGTCGACCAAACCTCCAAAGAAAAAGCAACAATGTTCTTCAAAGTTCAGCCCCGAAATCAAAGCATTTCTCCGTGAATTTCATCACTAGGTATGTGGGATTTCACTAGTGGATTCCTTTCAACCATTAGGTCCCTAGAATTGAGTCACTTCCTTGATTCTACATAGTTTGTTTATACCTAGGATTTGTAAAACCTTGGTGAATTGTTGTGATTTAGCTGTTATAGTACTCTTAATCAAAATGTCATGGTTTCTTTGAAATGTTGGTTAATTCCTTGTATGAAACTCAAAACCCTAGTTTTTATGAATTCTCTTAGTTCATGAATTATACTTGCTATGTCAGTTAAATAGATAATCATGCTCAAGATTTCAAATGTCACATTATCAATACATAAATATTGGGAGTAGACTTAGCACCGAGTTGGACTAGGGTTCAGCTTACCCTCATAGTCCCAGAACTACGGGCCCCCGTAGGATTAGAAGTCCCCTATGTTGGACATCAAATTTAGTAATCATGCTATTCATGCCTTTATACCTCTCACAAGGTATATTGCATCCTCTCGATGGGGCGTATACAACGGATTCCATGTTTAGCTCACGTGGTTTATGTTGGTTAATAGTAGCTCCCACTGTCAGACTCTTAGAGAATTTTACATGGTTTTCAACATTTATATCAGTTTAGAGTTTAACATGTTATCTTCAAGATTAACGCTTGGTCTTGCATTCAATTCAGTTCTTTTCAGTTATACTTCAATACATCTTTATATCTTGATTCAGATTATATCATTTCTCAGTTATGCATTGTTCAGCTTAGTATTTATATCCTGCATTCTCAGTACATTCCAAGTACTGACACATACTCTGCGCTACATCCTTTCATGATGTAGGTTTAGGTACTCAGCATACAGATCACATAGATCTATTCTCGATCCGCATTCAACATCATCAGTGGTGACTCCTCATATTCCGAGGAAAATAGACATGCTTTCATTTTAGTCTTTACTTTCAGTTTTCAGATTTATTAGAGTTAGCTGGGGCATGTCCCATCAACTAAACTTTGTTAGAGGCCTTTCAAACATAGTAATAGAATCAGCTTCATTTGTTATGTTTATCTTTCACTCATATTGAACTCTTAGTAAGTCTTAATATATCCAGATTTGTTGGTTATTCCCTACTTTCAATCATCTACTGTTTTAGCTTCCACATGGTATATGTTTTACTCAGTTATGTTATAGTATGCTTATGATATGCCAGACACATGGTTAGCTTGGGTTCACTCTTAATCCTAGGTTTCGTGTTACTTCAAGGGGGGTAGTCTCAGGGCGTGACAAATAGGGTATCCGAGCATTAGGTTCAAGAGTACTAGGATGTATGAAAGACGCACTAAGTAGAGTATTTTTCATAGGTGTGACGCGCACCACATCTATGAGGAGGAGGTTACATGGGGTTCCTGTAATGACTCGGAAAATGAAAGGTTGAACTAGAGCCTTAATGTTTGGGTTAGTGTGACTTTAGGTTGATGTCTAGGCTATTTTAAAACCTAGATGGATCAAGGTAGAAGCCTATGGTGCAAGCAAGGCCCTAGGCTTGAAAGATAGGGTGAATGAAGCCTTGTTCCTTGAGGAGCTGTTTGGCGATGAGGTTGTTTGATGGCCCAAAGGATTGGGAAAGTCGCCCTTGTGCTCTTGTGATTGCCTAGTGGACTGCCCATTTGGCCTAGGTGTTTGACCATAGGGCGATCTATGTCGTAGCTCCGTGTCGCCCGTTGTCCCCCCTCCATCGCCTAATGATCTGCCCATTTAGTGAGCTCATTGGAAATTTGGGCGAGCCAAGGGTGCACTTGGTGAGTCGCCCAGTGCACTTGGATTAAGGATCCAAAGGGTAAGTTTAGACGGGCAAGGGGAAGATTTTTAAGTTGTAACTTTGTGGGTCCTTAGGTCTTTTCCAAAGTTGATTCACATTATTCTATTCCTTTCCTAGCAACTATATAACCCTTTTTAGAATTGAATCCCTTCAATTTAGTTACTCCAAATATAATTAAAAGAAAACCAACCTCCTCTCAAATATTTTCTCTCACTAGAAATCCTACATTAGAGAAGAAGAAGAAGGGAGCCATTGAAGCTTGGGTTTGGTGATTCCAAGGTGGTTTTTCCTCAAATTGCTTGGGGATTCTTAGTAAAGGTATGGTAGTCTTCATCCTTGTTAAGCTTTTCATTCAAGGAGCCAATTTCAAGGTGGTTTCAAGATATCAAAAACCTAGGGTTTTACTCAATCTCATAGGTTCTTTCATCAAACGTTTTCAAAGGGTTTCTAATGACAAATTATTACTGTATTGATGTTTAATTGATGATTTATGATGAAAATACTCTATGAACCCATGATTTCTCTCAATTCCTAAATTGTGCCTTATGAAGTGGGTTTGATAATTATGAAAGCTTATGAATGGAATTTGTCTAAATTGCTTTGGGTTATTGAATTGTATCATTATCCATGCCTTAATTTTGGTAAATTGTTGGTGTGTTGATGATTTGAGATTCATGGCCTTGAAGGCAAGTTATGACCTATTTATATCTTGAGGTAGAATTGTGCTACAGATGTTGATCCACTTGAAAGGTGGAGGTGTTTAACTACTATGTATGATTATGATGTGAAGGATATGCATGTGAATCCAATGATAGAATGGTGATCAGGTATATAATGTAATTGTGTTATTGTTGATAGTATTTTCTCAATTAACACTCATGAATGATGAATGATAGAATGTGAAGAATTTATTCTAAAGCCATATTGATTATATCGTATATATTGAATTTGTAGACTTCATGCATCCTTTTCTTATACAAATGAAAGTAATGTGAATGTTGAATCTAGAATTGGTAGGCTTATGCATCATTTTCTTGTATAACGAATGTGTCTTGACTTGATGAATATAAATCGATAGGCTACGTCATTCCTTTCATAAATGCCTAATGCGTGTGTCTTGACATGATGAATATAAATCTATAGGCCGATGTCATTCCTTTCATAAATGAATGATGAAGTATTCTAGGCTATAACATAAACCGGTAGACCTTGTGTTGGTGGCCCTTCATGATGAGTCTAGGAACTAATGTGATGAACCATGAATCGATAGACCTAGTGTTCATAGCCCTTTCATGTGTTAAATGATGAACTTGTATCGGTAGACCCAATGTTTATGGCACCCTTCTTGGAAAGTCAATGAGCTATCCCTTATGTACCTCGAATCAGTAGACCTAGTGTTGGTGGCCCTTTCTTGTGTAATTTACATTGGGTCGGTAGCCCTAGTGTTGGTAGCCCTCTCCAGTACAATGATGTTAATGTGAATGAACTACGCTATGGAAATGGAGGCTAAGCACCAAGTGGATATGTGTAATGACCCGAGAGCACCCCCTAGCCGTTACATTCGTATTCGACCTCTCAGAGGTCTCATACAAGCCTTAGCATTCATTCATTGCATAGATCATAAAAATCACTAAGAATTTAAAACTTTTATTCAATAAAACCATAAGACTTCAAGAGTCATCAACATTTGAAAACATCAGTACGCAAGCGGAATTACTAAGTCTCTTTAGCCAATCTTAGACAAGAACTTAAAACGTACTAAGGGACACGACCCTTTACAAATGAAATGAAACTTAAG
>JAJONS010024760.1:0-23471 GCA_029582315.1 Solanum tarnii x Solanum tuberosum | reverse complement strand
ATAATTCATCATAAATCAACCTTTGAAAACGTTTTGAAATTGAACCCATGACTTAGATTGAAACCCTAACTTTTGGGGGAATTTGGAAGCTTTGAAATGATGTTTTAAAGGGACTCTATAGGTGAAAGCTACCTATAGATGAAAACTACCATACCTTGATTGAGTATTCTCCACGAAATTGAAGAGAAAAGATGAACTCATGAGCTCTAAACCTTGACTTCTTCTTCTCCAACGGAGGTTTCTAGAGAGAGAATTATTTGGGAGGGAATAAGTTTGTTTTGGGGTCTTGAATGAATAAACTGATTGAATTAGTTTAGGGGTCTATTAGGTATATATAGTTAGTTTTAATTAGTATTAAATTACCCTACTTAATTAATTAATTAACCCTAATCCCCCCTCATTAACTCTAACTAAAACTAAATGACCAACTTTCAGTGCTCAATCACGAAACCCCATCCACGGACCATGGGTGGGTCCACGAGCCGTGCTCGCAAAACGTGGTTTGTTACTGGAACTTGGGAGGAACAGGGTAGGTCCAGCCTCGACCCACGATCCCCACCTACGGGGAATGGGTCTACCCACAGATCGTGGGTGCCCATCCGTAGGTCAAGCTGTTTTTGACAGCTTTTTGGGCACCTTTTTGGTCCTCCTCAAGGACCCTTGGTTGGTCTTTGGGGGGTCGTACCTTGACGTTTACACCCTAAAACATTTACTTTAAGCACCAGAGGTTATTTTACGACTCTTAGTTTTACATTAAACCTTAATTAGACTACTAGTTTACACTTTAGGCTCTTGCTTAGTCTTCTAGTTTTAAGGGGTGTAACAGTAACCTTGTTCAATTGGCGGTAATCAATGCACATCCTAAGTGAACCATCCTTCTTCATCACAAATAAGACTGGAACGCCCCAACGTGAGACACTAGTTTGAATAAAACCCTTATCAAGAAGATCTTTCAACTGCTATTTTAACTCTTTCAACTCAGCTAGAGCCATTCTATATGGAGGAATAGAAATGGGTCGAGTATCAGGAAGAATATCTATACTGAAGTCTATTTCTCTCTCAGGAGGGACTCCGGGAAGATCATCTGGAAAGACCTCTGGAAACTCACTCACAACTGGAACTGACTGAATAGGTGGTGTCTCAACACTAGAGTCATTAACTCGGACTAAGTGATAGATGCACCCCTTGGAAACTAACTTTCTGGCCTTAAGGTATGAAATAAAATGACCCTTAAGCTGTGCTGAACTACTCCTCTACTCTATAACAGGCTCATTAGGAAACTGGAACTTTATAACTCTAGTTCTACAATCAAGTGAGGCATAACAGCTATGAAGCCAGTCCATACCTAGAATAACATCAAATTCCACCATGTCTAACTCGAATAAGTTAACCATGGTGTACTTGTGATTGACAGAAATGGTACAATCACGATAAACTCTCTCAATTATGATAGACTCACCAACACGTGTGGAAACACTGAAGGGCTCAAGAAGTTGCTCGGTAAGAATATATAACCTCATAGCAACATATGGAGTCACAAAAGATAGACTCGCACCTGGATCAAGTAATGCATATACATCAAAAGTAAAAACTTTGATCATACTAGTTACAACATCTGGCAAATTCTCTTTCTCTTGACGACTGGTGATAGCATACACACGGTTTGCTCCTCTGCCTGTCCCTGAAGTAGCTCCTCCAAGTGCAACTCTGTCTAGCGGAGCAGTTGAAGAATATTGGGCTCTATTGCCCCCATTTCCATTAACCTGCTTGTTCTTAGGGCACTCTATCATGAAGTAACTTGCCTAACCACAGTTGAAGCAACCAGTGGAGCCATCACGACATGCTCTTGGTTTGTTCCACCACACTTAGCACATGTAGGAGTCTGGTTGACCCCTTATGCTCATTACCTTAAGAATGAGTAGATCGAGATCTAAAGTTCTGCGAATTCTGATTCTTGAACTCTCCTTTGTTGTTTGGTGCAGGTGCACTAGCAGATGATGGTGCAGGTCCAATTGGCCTTTGTTGAAAGGATGACCAGTTCACATTTCAAGTCTTGTGTTGTCCGGACTCATTACATGCAGTCTTAGCCTTCTTGTTCCAGATCTCTTCTCAATCTCTCAGCTTATCTTCCTCAACCTTTTGCACATGGATCATCATTTTGGCTATGTCTATGTCTTCTATCAACATAGTTGTTTTGCCCTCCTTACTTGACAAGCGAGACAACCTAGACACAAATAAGCTCATCCTGCTCTTCATGTCAGCAACCATCTTCGAAGCATAACGGGATAGTTGAGTGATTGAGGTTGTACTCATGCACATTCATGGACTCCTTCTTAAGAGTGAGAAATTATCTTACTTTTGCCTCTCTCAGCTCACGGGGAAAGAAACGCCATGTGAAGGCCTCTTTGAACAAAACCCAACTCACAATTGGTGCCCCTTCAACTCTACTTTTTTTCCATTGTTCGTACCAGACCCTAACAACACCTTTCAATTGGTATACAGCTAACTCAACACGCTCAACATCTGCAACATGCATCACCTCAAACACTTTCTGCAACTCTTCCACAAAGTTCTTCGGATCCTCAGTGACACTTGAACCTGTGAATTCTGGGATTCATCCTTGAAAACTTACGGATTCGGGATATATCAGAAACATCCTGTCAAACCCCTCTCGACTGACCAGCTTGGTTGGCCACCACTTGACTGAACATCCGGATAACTGTAACACCTCCCTATTTGAAAGAGCTAAAAATAGAAAGAATCAAATTTGGAAATATCAAATCTGAAAATTTTGGCAAGTTATGCTAAGATGAGTTTTAGGTCAATTTCAAACAACCATAACTCTTAGTACAGAATGAGTTAGGTGGGATAAGACGTATCAAATAAAAGATCTTGGAATTATCTTTCCAACGCCACTGAGTTTGCTAATTTTCAAGCTCGTATGAGGGAGATATTCCCATTTGAAGTTGGGCTATCTGGATATGGAAAGTCACCCAGATTTAAGAGGGGTATTTTGGTCTTTTCATTACCCAATTAAGTTATTTCCTTTTTAGTAATTTATTAGGGGTCTAAACTGATTGGGATCGGTTTACGCACTCCAAATTAACGTTGGGGCTTTGGGAGAAGAGAAACGAGGAGAAAAGAGGAGAAAAGCCAAGATTTTCGTGTTCTTGAGTTTTCGCTTACGGAATTCGCCAAGGGTTAATCCCTAAGAGGAATGTGAGACTTTCATAGTGTTGGGTTCGTTCACCAGCCAACCATGTTTATTTCAATGAAATTCATTCTAGAAAGTTGAAAGTTTGATGATCTTGAATTGTGTTCTTGAAATTGACTTTCGTTTTTGAGATTGGATGGGATTGTTGAGTTCTTGAGGAAATACTGTCGAATATGAGTCATTTATGAGTAGATTATTGTAGACATGTTTTGGATATTTGAATCTACAGAAAAATTGAGAAAAAAAATAAAATTCAACCGAATTAAGGTCAGAGAACAAGAAGAAAAATTTGTCGAATTGAATTGGGGGAGGAGTGGTGCGGCGCGCCACTGATGTGCCAGTAGAGCTGGCATGGCGCGCCAGTAGTACGTCAAAATTGAGTCCCAGAACTTTAGGGGTTGGCACCCCGCGCCAGCAATGCGCTCGGGACGTCTTCCCCCACCTTTTTTTTGTCGTTTAGCCCCTCTAAATTCTCCTAAAGCGTACTATCACTTCTTATTGATTCTAACTACTCTAAATAACTTCTAAACATCGAGAAATCATCCGTAAACATGAAACATAACCTTGAATCCATAAATTCAAATTTAAGGAAAGTTAAGAGCCAAGTCTAGAGAGTTCTTAGAGTCTTTTCAAAAGTTTTTTACAAATATTTTAAACTTGTTTTAAGACTTGAGTAATGAGTTGAGTAAGAGTAAGAGTGAAGTTCATTTTCTTCAAAAATATAATATGGGAACTAAGTATTCCCAAAGAGTAAATGTTTTCACATTTAAACAAGAGAGGAAACACCGATTTCCATGAAAGTCCATGAAATGATGTATTCTTAATATGGATTGTTGTTATGGGTTGCTTTCCTTTATATGACTTATTAAAGGTGAATGTTTCCTTGTCTATGAGTATTAAACTAAGGATGAGATCAAATGATGGTAAGTATGATTATGGTGGCCTAAAAGTGGTACTTAGTATGGATGGGATTATGGGATCTTATCCATGCATTGCACAAGTATGACTTAGGGTTACTTATGAGATGGTTCTCTTATGACATGAAGATCTAAGTAATGACTATGTATATGAATTATGCCTCATGATGATTAATGCTTACATTATGTCGATGATGGAGGTTATGCTTATTATTATGTTTTTATCCTTTATGCTATGATAACCTATATATGAGTTATGTTTATGAGTTATGTTTTCCAAACTATTTCTATGAAGACGTTCAAAATTGGCATATAGCGTGGTTTTCAACCAAAATGTCCTTTTAGCATGTTTTCAAGGTTTTTATGCATGGCTATCATACTTAGTGCATTTTTGTACTAACCCATATTTTCCTACATTTTTTCACAAGTGTAGGGTCCGGTGTTTGAGGTGATCTTCATTTGGTTCAAACTTGGATCGACTATTCTCCTAGCTTATAGTGAGTCCTCATGATTTGAGGACGGATGAGTCAATTGTAGTTCCCTTTTAGCATTTCATTTTCAGACTATGGTGTAAGGGCTAAGTCCCTATTTTGATTCAATAATTGTAATAGATGGTTAATTGAGACAAGTCTAGACTTCCGCTTGCTTTTATAAAAGACTTCGATTGTATGGATAAAGTTTTAAATTTTTCACATCATTTCTATTATCTTATGTTATGATATACTAAGGAAATTGTATGAGACCCTTCGGGGTTTAGTATGTCGTGTTACATCTAGGGGGTACCCCTGGGTCGTGACAAACTTAGTAATCAGAGCATAAGGCTTAGAATGATTCTAGGATGATGTCCCATAAGCCACATCTAGTAGAGTCTTGTTCATAATATGAAGTGCGCCACATTTATGAATAAGAGGCTATAAGATGATTAGGAAACCACGCTTATTTCATTACTCTTAAGTCGTGCCATAAAGTTTAACTCTATAAAGTCCCTCTCCTAATCCTTTTCTTGTGTCTTCAGGATATGAATACATGAAGAGCCAATGCAAGAAGAATAGAGGGTGACAATGTGAATGAAGAAGATCCTCAATGTCCCCAATCTCCGATTAATCCTTCGATTGTGTCGGGTGTGGAAGTTACGCCGGCTTTCCAAATGTTGGCCTAGGTTTTGACGACCCAAGCTCAAGTGATGACGGCTCAAGCCAACAGAGATGTTGGGACTCATGTGAATTCGGCTGCTTCAAGGGTTAGAGATTTTGCTATAATGAACCCTCCCGAGTTTCATGGCTCCAAAGTGGAAGAGAACTCTCAAGAATTTATGGATGAGGTTTACAAAATATTAGATATCATAGGGGTGACTTCGAGAGAGAAAGCGGAGTTAGCCACTTACCAATTGAAGAGTGTTGCTCAAGTATGGTATACTCATTGGAAAAATAATAGGCCGGTAGGATCGGGTCCCATAGAGTGAGAAGTGTTCAAATTAGCATTTGTTGATAGGTTCTTTCCCCGAGAGTTAAGGGAAGCTAAGGTGGAAGAATTAATTAACCTTAGGCAAGGTAGCATGAGTATTAAGGATTATGCCTTGAAATTTACCAAGCTATCCAAGTATGCTTCAACTATGGTGGCAAATTCGAGGGATGAGATGAGTAGGTTTTTGACGGGTGGGTTCGACTTGGTTGAAGAAGAATGTCGTACGACAATGCTCCTCCATGACATGGATATCTCAAGGCTTATGGTGTACACTAAACAAATTGAGGAGTAAAAACTCAAGGAAAAAAATAGGGAGATGAAGAGAGCTAGGACCGATGATGGGAACTTCTCCAATAGTAAGTCTGATGAACAAGGTCCAAAAAAAGGTTCTCCAACCAAGGTTCCTCAAATACTTCCCTAATGGTCAATAAGGATCGAGTGTTTAACCCTAAATCTCAAGGAGGAAATGGAGGCGGTTCTTCTTTTGAAAAATCTACATGTGCCAAATGTGAAAAGGAACATCCAGGTAAGTCCCTAGCTGGCACGGATTGTTGCTTTGGGTGTGGAACGAGAGGTCACAAGATGAGGGATTTCCCGATGCTCATGGCTAAAGGGAGAGAGGTCAAGCAAGCTTCTCTTAGTGGTCTGGATCCCAATGCTCCAAAGCACGGTCGCTTCTATGCACTCCGGTCTAGAAAGGACCAAGAAGGTTCTTCGAATGAAGACACCAGTAAGTAGATAGTTCCTTATAGATGTAAATGTTTTATTAGATCCTGATGCTACTTGTTAGACTGTGATGTTATCCTTGGTAAGGTTGGGATGCATTGTTGTTAGATCTTTATTGATTTTAGAACCCGGCATGGTTACTATGAGTTCTTGGGTATGACGTTTGGGATTGCTTGGAAGAAGTGGTACTTGAAGAAATTAGTAGGGGTTTCATCCTAAGGGGGAGATGGTGTGCTTATATAGCAAATTAATTGAAAGTCCCGATATCCTCATCTCTTTCTTCTACTCCTACTCTAGCTTGAGACAAAGAGTTCCTCTTAACCTGTGTTATGTTTTGGAGTCATGTCTCTTTTAGAAATTTCCATGATCTCCTTATGTTATGCATATTCTTGAGAAATTCATGATTTGTAAGAAAATGAGTTTTCATGATTTATGTGTTCCTCGTGTTATTGTGCATTTAGTATGAGTTGTCTAGATGCTTCATGAGATGAATGGTCAAACATGCTTTAGTATTCTTTTGAGAGTAATTGCATAATTTGCTTTATGTTATTAAGTTGAGCATGTTTTAGTTGGAGAAGGTAGTCCCTCCAATGAACATGTGAAATGTCAAAGTTTTCATGCATAATAATGGGTTGTTAGATGTAGTTCCTACTTCCTTGTGTTGCATTGATCATGTTTGAGATGGAGTTGATGTTAACTCCTTTAAATTGTGCATTATTTTGATGGTTCATGCATGATGGGCTGCTAGTCTTGAGTCTTTAATTCTGTAAGGTGTCTAGATCGTCATTTGAGGACGAATGTTTCCAAGGGGGAGATAAATTAACAACCCAAAAATTAGTAGGCTAACTAGACCTAAACGTGTAGGTTAACGTCAAGGAAGAAGGGCTTGAGCCAAGGAAAGAGGGCAAGGGCAAAGGCATGGGGGCCAAGGCTGCCCAAAATTTGCTTAGCCACTGCCCACCATGACCACGAAGGTCTTCACGACCCGTGGTGATGAGGCAGTGAGCCCACAAAACTGCCCCAAGGAAGGCTTCCCTTCACGAGCCACTTCATGACCCGTGGGAAGGCTCATGGGGTTGCCTTCACCTTGTGGGGACTTGTGTCAAGTAGCATAGCTACTGTTTAAGGGACCACAGGCACCTTCATGGGCCGTGGTGCCCTTGATGGGTAGTGATCTTGGTCGTGAGGCCTGGGCACCCCACTTTAAAGTGGGGGTTATTTTAGGTAATTCCTTTCGAAGTTAGTATTAAGTGAGGTCATTTTGTATAGTTTTAATACACCTATATAAGCCTTTTAAAGTCATTAACCAACCTATTCACTTCATTATTTCCCAAAACCCAAATCAAAACCCAAAAGCGATCATTTTCTCCAAAATTTCTCACTCTAGAACTTCTAGGAAGAAGAAGAAGGAAGTTGGAGCTAGGGTTCAACAAGCTAGGTTTTCTTCTCAAATTTGTGGGAATTCTTCACTAAGGTATGGTAACTCTTCATCCATGGATAGAATTCATCCATGGAGCCACTTCGAAACCCACAATTTCAAAGCTAGAAATCCCAAAAGTTAGGGTTTGACATCAATCTCAAGGGTTCCTTTAAAAAACATTTCTAATGATTTATTTATGATATATTATGTATTAATTGATGAATTCCTAGGTTTTTTATGTTGGATTCCCCCAAGAACCCATGAAACCCCCATATTACTCAATTATGTTCTTGTGATGTGGGTTTGTTGATTATAGAAGAATGTTGTGAGATTATGCTTGTAGTAATTATGCTAATTGAATCATGTTATTATCCATGTCTAATGTAGTAATTCTAGATGTGTTTATTGAATGTGATCTATGGTCCTTGAAGGGCAAAGTATAAGAATTATACATGATTATGCGGTTAATGTATGTGCTTTAAGAACAATTTGAGAGTAAAGTGATTATTACTATGATGTGATTGTGGTATTTTTGAAAGACTATTTTCACACACATTCACTTATGAATGAAGTTTCCTTGATTATGATAATGATGTTGTGTTGATTGAAGGGCTATTCTCAATTATACACCTATGAATGATGATGACATGTTGTGAAAGGTTTTCTCACAATATGATGATTCTTAGGTTGAAAGGCTATTCTCACCTATTGAATCTATGATCTATCTTATGAATGATGTTGGATTATGTGTTGATACATTCTTCCATAAAAGTGAACTCTAGTAATGTTATGATAAGTACTCTGTGGGGAATAATGCTTAGCACCGAGTGGATATTGATATGAGATGGAAGCCCTCACGTGAGTTCAGGTGGGGTTTCTAATAGCAATCTCTTGAGATGGATTCCCTCACGTGAGTTGAGGCGGGGTATCTAGTAGCAATCTCATTGTCCCATAAATATGTGCCCTCATAGATTTTTAGCTAGTGGATCCACCTAAGCTAAATTAATGGTTCTACATTCGGCAAGTAGGACACCCTTTTCGGTGTGGGTAACACCAGATTCCATGTTTAGCTCACATGGTCTATGTCAGTTAAGGCTTACCCTAGTATGAATGATTATGAACTATGGCTCCTAAAGAAGTTTTACTTAGTGTGTCTGGGAGTATGGGATCTCATTCATGCATTGCACCAGTAGGATTTGAGAGTAGTTATGGTGTCTTCCTCTTATGTTATGAAGGTCCATGAAATGATGTATGCTTAATATGTATTGTTGTTATGGGTTGCTTTCCTTTATATGACTTATTAAAGGTGAATGTTTCATTGTCTATGAGTATTAAACTAAGAATGAGATCAAATGATGGTAAGTATGATTATGGTGGCCTAAAAGTGGTACTTAGTATGGATGGGATTATGGGATCTTATCCATGCATTGCACAAGTATGACTTAGGGTTACTTATGAGATGGTTCTCTTATGGCATGAAGATCTAAGTAATGACTATGTATATGAATTATGCCTCATGATGATTAATGTTTACATTATGTCGATGATGAAGGTTATGCTGATGATTATGTTGTTATCCTTTATGCTATAATGACCTATATATGAGTTATATTTATGAGTTACGTTTTCCAAACTATTTCAATGAAGACGTTCAAAATTGGCATATAGTATGGTTTTCAACCAAAATGTCCTTTCTAGCATGTTTTCAAGGTTTTTATGCATGGCTATCATACTTGGTGCATTTTTGTACTAACCCATATTTTCCTACTTTTCTTCACTAGTGTAGGGTCCGGTGTTTGAGGTGATCTTCATTTGGTTCAAGCTTAGGTCAACTATTCTCCTAGCTTATGGTGAGTCATCTTGATTCGAGGATGGATGAGTCACTTGTATTTCCCTTTTAGCATTTCATTTTTGGACTATGTTGTAAGGGCTATGTCCCTATTTTGATTCAAGCATTGTAATAGATGGCTAATTGATACAAGTCTAGACTTCCGCTTGCTTTTATAAAAGACTTCGATTGTATGGATAAAGTTTTAAAATTTCTACATCATTTCTACTATCTTATGTTATGATATGCTAAGGGGATTGTATGAGACCCTTCGGGGTTGAGTACGCCGTGTTGTATCTAGGGGTACCCCTGGGTCGTGACAAACTTGATAATCAGAGCACAAGGTGTAGAATGATTCTAGGATGATGTCTCATAAGCCACGTTTAGTAGAGTCTTGTTCGTAATGTGTAGCGCGTCACATTTGAATGAGAGGCTACAAGATGATTAGGAAACCACACTTCTTTCATTACTCTTAAGTCGTGCCACAGAGTTTAACTCTATAAAGTCCCTCTCTTAATCCTTCTATTGTGTCTTCAGGATATGAATGCTAACGCAAGAAGAATGGAAGGTGACAATGTGAATGAAGAAGCTCCTCAAGTTCCCAAGATTCGATTAATCCTTCGGCTCTGTCGGATGTGGAGGATAGGTCGGCTTTCCAAATATTAGACCAAGCTTTGACGACCAATCTGAAGCGGTGACGACTCAGGCCAACAGAGATGTTGGGACTCATGTGAATTCGACTGCTTCAAAAGTTAAGGATTTTGCTATAATGAACCCTCCCGAGTTTCATGGCTCCAAAATGAAGAGGACCCTCAAGAATTTATGGATGAGGTTTACAAAATACTAGATATCATGGGGATGACTTCGGCAGAGAAAGCAGAGTTAGTTTCTTACCAATTTAAGAGTGTTGTTCATGTATGGTATACTCAATGGAAAAATAATAGCCAGGTAGGAGTGGGTCCCATAGAGTGGGAAGTGTTCAAATCATCATTTCTTGATAGGTTCTTCCCCTAAGAGTTGAGGGTAGCTAAGGTGGAAGAATTCATTAACCTTAGGCAAGGTAGCATGAGTATTAAGGAGTATGCCTTGAAATTTACCAAGCTATCCAAATATGCTCCAACTATGGTGGAAAATTCGAGGGATGAGATGAGTAGGTTTTTGACGAGTGTGTCCGACTTGGTTTAAGAAGAATGTCGCACGGCAATGCTCCTCCATGGCATGGATATCTCAAGGCTTATGGTGTACGCTCAACAAATTGAGTTGTCAAAACTCAAGAAAAAGAATAGGAAGATGAAGAGAGCTAGGACCGATGATGGGAACTTCTCCAATGCTAAGTCCGATGAATAAGGTCGATCAATGTCCAAACAAAGGTTCTCCAACCATGGTTCCTCAAATACTTCCCCAAGGGTCAACAAGGATAGGGTGTCTAACCCTAAATTTCAAGGACGAAATGGAGGTGGTTTTTTTTTTGAAAGATCTACATGTGCCAAATGTTGAAAGAAACATGCGGGTAAGTGCCTAGCCGGCACAGATGGTTGCTTTGGGTGTGCAAAGACAGGTCACAAGATGAGGGATTGCCCGATGCTCATGGCTAAAGGGAGAGAGGCCAAGCAATCTTATCTTAGTGGTCCGGATCCCAATGCTACAAAGCACGATCGCTTCTATGCACTCCGGTCTAGAAAGGACCAAGAAGTCTCTCCGGATGAAAACATCGGTAAGTAGATAGTTCCTTATAGATGTAAATGTTTTATTAGATCCCAATGCTACTTGTTAGACTTTGATGTTATCCTTGGTAAGGTTGGGATGCAATGTTGTTAGACATTTATTGATTTTAGAACCCGGCATGGTTACTATGATTTCTTAGGTAAGACGTTTGGGATTGCTTTGAAGAAGTGGTACTTTCTTTCTTCTTGACATTTATTGATTTTAGAACCCAGCATGGTTAGCAAAGTGATTAAGTGTCCCGATATCCTCATATCTTTCTTCTACTCCTCCTCTAGCTTGAGACAAAGAGTTCCTCTTAGCTTGTGTTGTGTTTTGAAGTCATGTGTGTTTTAGAAATTTCCATGATCTCATTATGTTATGCATGTTCTTGAGAAATTCATGATTTGTAAGAAAATGAGTTTTCATGATTTATGTGTTCCTCCTGTTATTGTGCATTTAGTATGAGTTGTTTATATGCTTCATGAGATGAATGGTCAAACATGCTTTGGTATTCTTTTGAGAGTAATTGCATAATTTACTTTATGTTATTAAGTTGAGCATGTTTTAGTTGGAGAAGGTAGATCCTTCTATGAACATCTGAAATGTTGAAGTTTTCATGCATAATGGGTTGTTAGATGTAGTTCCTACTTCTTTGTGTTGCATTGATCATGTTTGAGTTGGAGTTGATGTAACCTCCTTTAAATTGTGCATTATTTTGATGTTTCATGCATGATGGGCTGCTAAGGGGCTTGTACGAGACCCTTCGAAGTTGAGTACGACGTGTTACATCTAGGGGTACCCCTGGATCGTGACAGAAGTTCGCAAGTTGAGAATCAAGGAAGTAGCATCAGTCAAGGTATTGTGGAGAAATCAGTTTGTTGAGGAAGCTACTTGGGAAGCTGAGGAGGAAATGAAGAAGAGATACCCACATCTCTTTGAGTCCGGAGAAATTCCAAATTAAGGTACTAATCCTTTTCTTGGCATTTGTTTTAAGTTGGCATGTTGTATTTATATTTTGCTTGTTGGGTGTTTGAGTTGAATGTTAGATGTTACAACCTTAGTCTACTTAGAGTAATCTCATTCGAGGACGAATTTTCCCAAGGGGGAGATATTGTAACACCTCGCTTTTGAAAGAGCTAAAAATAGAAAGAATCAAATTTGGAAATATCAAATCTGAAAATTTTGGCAAGTTATGCTAAGTTGAGTTTTAGGTAAACTTCAAACGACCATAACTCTTAGTACAAAATGAGTTAGTGGGCTACAAGGTATCAAATGAAATTTCTTGGAATTATCTTCAACGCCACCGAGTTTGCTAATTTTTGAGCTCGTATGAGGGAGATATGCCCGTTTGAAGTCGGGCTGTCCAGATATGGAAAGTCACTCAGATTTAAGAGGGGTATTTTGGTCTTTTCATTACCCAATTAAGTTATTTCATTTTTAGTAATTTATTTGGGGTCTAAACTGCTTAGGATCAGTTTACACACTCCAAATTAACGCTAGGGATTTGGGAGAAGAGAAAAGAGGAGAGAAGCCAAGGTTTTCGTCGCGTTCTTGAGTTTTCGCTTGCGGATTTCGCCAAGGGTTAATCCCTAAGAGGTATGTTAGACTTTCATAGCTTTGGGTTCGTTCACCCACGCGCCAACCTCGTTTATTTCAGTGAAATTCATTCTAGAAAGTTGAAAGTTTGATGATCTTGAATTGTGTTCTTGAAATTGACTTTCGTTCTTGAGATTGGATGGGATTGTTGAGTTCTTGAGGAAATCGTGTCAATTTTGAGTCATTATGAGTAGATTCTTGTGTACATGTTTTGGGTATCTGAATCTAAAGAAATATTGAGAAAAAAATTGAATTTAATCAAATTAAGGTCAGAAAATAAGAAGAAAAATTCGTCAGATCGAACAGGGGGAGGGGTGGCGCGGCGCGCCACTAATGCACTAGCAGGGCTGGCGTGGCGCGCCAGCATTGCGCCATAATTGAGTCCAAGAAATTTTGGGGTTGGCTCCTGGGACATCTGCCCCCACCCGTTTTTCGTTGATTAGCTCGTCTAAGTTCTCCTAAAGAGTACTATCACTTCCTATTGATTCTAAATACTCTAAATGACTTCTAAACATCTAGAAATCATCAGTAAACATGAATCATAACCTTGAATCCATAAATTCAAATTCAAGGAAAGTTAAGAGTCAAGTCTAGAGAGTTCTTAGAGTCTTTTCAAAATCTTTTACAAATGTTTTAAACTTATTTTAAGACTTGAGTAATGAATTGAGTAAGAGTAAGAGTGAAGTTCATTTTCTTCAAAAAGATTATATGAGAACTAAGTATTCCCAAAGAGTAAAATGTTTTCACATTTAAACAAGAGAGGAAATAGCGATTTCCAAGAAAGTTTTTGAGCTAGTTTTTGAGTAATAATCTCAAACCACAGAGAAAGATTTATGTTTTTAAACATATGAGCTGAGTATATTTTGGGAGTAGTATTGAGCACCAATATGGGGACAAGTTCATAATAACTCAAGTCTCCATAAACCATGTAGCCAACGTGGGTAGAAATGGTCATACTTTTAAGATGATTCCTTAATGTTTTTAAGCATAGACTAGTGGATCCACTTAATCGAGGCGTTCTATATCCTGACAAGTTATAGGACAGTTCTGGCAGCATGGGTTAGACGTTGTATCATCACATAGCTCATAGTGATGGTTGTCGGTTAGAGAATCTCCCAAACAAAGTTTAGTTTTTGTATTTATATATACAACTGGGATATTATTGTATTTCCAACACTTTGAGATGTTATCTATTGTTTTACATGTTTTATATAAACTGCATCTTTATTGTTGTTTATTTCTGCATTGAGTTGAGTATCTATGAGTTGAGTAAAGCTGAGGTAAGTGTTTCTTTCAGATTCCCGTTCAAGCTTATATTTTGTTTAGAATTCCCCTCGCATGCTCGTACATTCAATATAATGACCCCATTTGACCTGCACCATTTTATGATGCAGATACAGGTAACTAGGATCAACATCCAGTTCTTCGTTGATTCAGTCAAGCACTCAGAGTTTTTTGGTGAGCCTCCTTACTTTTCGGAGGATCCCTTTTTCATGTTTTTAGCATTTTCAGTTGTTAGAATGATCAGGGATCTTGTCCCAACATCCCTCATAGTTTTAGAGGATTCATAGACAGATAGCTATAGTTTTTTAGTCTTTGCATTTCAATTGTTTTGTCATAAGACTTGAGTTGCCACTTTGGCTAGTTGGGTGTTTAATTCTAAAACATTCTAAGTTATTTTGAGACAGTTGAGTAAAGTTGTATTTGTTTTCTTTATTTAATGCTTAAAATCTTCCGCTGAGAGTCTAGCCAGGCCAAGGGTTCGCTTGGGGCCAATAATGGTTCTCGAGTGCCAGTCCCGCCCAGGGTGTAGGCTCAGGGCATGACAATAACATCCCAGAACTTAGCATTAGTGACATCTCCTTGGGGTTGCACTTTAGCTGCATTGGGTACCCCTTGATCTGGAGGATCAACATTTCTCCTAGCTGGACGACCTCGAACAACTCTTCGTGGAGGCATGATCTGAAAGATACACGCAAGCACGAATTAGAAAGAAACCTTTCATAGAATAGAACTCTATCGCATGAAAAGAGTAAGAAAGAAGGGAATCCTTTCCTAAATTTTGTATCCTTCTTATTATACATGTGGCGGTTTCACACCGATAACCAGGACTCTATAGACACGACTTCATAGACACCCTAGGACTCTTGAACGCTATACTCTGATACCAAGTTTGTCACGCCCCGAGCCTACATCGTGGGCGTAACTTGCACTCGAGAATCATTTCTAGTCCCCAAGAGAACCCGTCACTATGAAAGCTTACATACCTAGTAAGGATCAAATCCTAGGCGAAATTCCTTAAAGATCGCAAGAATCTTGAACGCTTGAAGCTTTTCTCCCTTTTCTCCCCTTGAACTTTGCCATAACTTTCCAAACATTTTAGACTTTAGCGTAAACTAAATTTAGTCATATTTGACCCCTAATTTGGGTTGAAAAACGTGTAGACTTAGTGGGGTAAGAAAAATACCAAAATTCCCCTCCATAATTCTGATGGATTTCCTTAACTGGACAAGCTGAACTCAAATAGGCATATCTCCCTCATCTGAACATGGAATTTAGCAAACTCGGTGGCGTTGGAAATATGACTCAAATATCTTTCATTTGATATCTCATGGGCCACCTAACTTATCATTTACTGAAAGTTATAGCCATTTGAAGTTGACCCAAAACTCACAATTGAAGTCTAACTTGCACAAATCTCAAATTGGCTATTTTTAATTTAGTTTTTTTTCTCTCTAAAATTAGCCCTTTCTAAGAATGAGTTGCTATAGTTTGACTAATTGATTCTAGATGAGTTAGGATCCTAATTTAAGAATAAAAATTCATCAGATTTTCTGGGTATGGGTGTGGGGCGGCGCGCCACCAATAGCGCCAAGGCTGAACTTTAGTAGTTCAGGCCCTGGGGTGATGCGTTTCTCAGTGCGCCAAGGCTTGAATTTTGAAGTTTAGGCCCTAAGGTGACGTGCACTCAGTGCGCCAGGGTCATCAGGCCCATTTTTCCTCCATTCTTCTTCCCGTAAGTGTTCCTATGAATAATATCTTTGTTTTTTTCTTGATGTTGAGATCCTACATATCCTAATCATATCTCTTAAATTGCATTTCAAATTAAAGAGAGATTAAGAGGAAAGTTCAAGAGGATCCTTTGAGTCAAATTGAGAATTCTTTTTAAATTAACCATAGACTTGAACTAAGTCTTGAGTAAAAGAGTATTAGAATGATAAGAGTTGTATTCATGAGTCTACATTGCTATTAAGATCCTTGAGTTGAGTCGTTCATGTCCATAATTCCGCATGAACTCTATGAATTGAGTATTCTTGAGAGGAGTAGTATCGTTGAGTTCTGAGTTCCGAGTTCTTGAGTTCTTAGTAATAAGTTTCCATATTGTTATTAAGATCCATGAGTTGAATCGTTCATGTCCATAATTCCTCATGAACACTATAGATTGAGTTATAAATTTTGAAAAGTTTTTTAAAGCCAATATTTGAGTTTTAAACTGAGTTTTGAGGAAGTAAGGAGGAGTTTAAAAATGAGTATAAGGGAACTAAGTATTCCCAAGTGTAAACACTTTTACATTTAAAACGAGAAGAAACCTTGATTTCTAAATCAGTTTATGAGGAGCTTTGAACATTATCTCTTTTAAAAGAACCTTTTGAGTAATTATCTCAAATTGAGGAGGAGTTATGTTTTTTTAAACATATGAGCATGAGTTATATATATTATTGGGAGTAGTATTGAGCACCGATATGGGAATGTTAACACCCAATTTTGTTTTTTCACATTTATTTAATTAAGCTTCCATAATAATAATAACAATAATTATAATAATGGAAAAATATATGTGTGAGTACATATGACGAAGTTTTGCAAGAATATGATAATAAAAATATATATATGTTACAAAAAAAAAAAAAACTTTTGTAAGAATACAAAAAAAAAATGTTCAAAAAATATATTTTTATTTTTATTCGATAAATATATTTCATAAATATTATTTCTTATAAAAAATTAATTTATTATAAATATTACTTAATTTTCCATTTTTAAAAACTTACGTCAAATAAATATTGTTCTTAAGAATTGAATCGATTTTTGTTTAAATATAATTTCTATTATTGTAAGTAAACATTTTTCGTACATTATTCAAAATTAGGAAGCCTAATTAATTAATGACTTACTAATTCATACCGATTTTTTTAAATGACTAATTTTATCAAATTAAGCTAATCTGGCAAAGTAATTATTTTTAATTTAATAAATGCTGTCTTAGTTAATAAAGAAAGGGTTACATTTAAATGGGTTAATTTGAGTAAAAGACTTGACAATCCAAGTCCCTTTAAATTGGCCAATCCGTGTGTGCCATGTAGGCAAACACATGAATTGTGTTTCTTCAGTTTCAATCTCAGCCATCTTTTTTCCCTGATTTTTTGTTAACTTGAATTTGATCGGACGACCCAAATTAATTTTCATCTTTTCTCAAAAGGAAAAGACCCCAACGCTAGCTATACTTCTTTTCCCTAGACCCTCAATCTGAAAAAAGAAAGAAACGTTCTCCTTCCCCAAAGCTTCACTTTTCCCAAAAACCTCCCTTCTTCCCCAGACACCCCACGCTCCTCTCCCATCAATCTCTGCCAAAGAATGGTTATGAACCGCCGGAAAATATCAATTTTCGGCGATTTTCAACATATCTCCCTATCCTCCATAAATCACGACCTCCTCCTATCAAACTTTACATCCCTTCCATCATATTTTCTGAACCAAAACAGACCTCAAAAGCCTCACCACCGCCACTGCTACACCTGAAAAGGTGAAAGACGTGAAGAACCATCGGATATGGGCTTGTTATCCTCTTAATCTGATGGGTGTGAGGGTCCATCATTTTTTGAACGTAGTTGAGGCCCCAAATCGGCTATAAAAAGAGAAGTTTGGCTCTCTTTCAAGCATCCAACAACGATCGAAATCCATCAAGAATCGATCCAAAAAATTGACTAAGAAAATCAGAGAGTTTCAGCGATAGAGTGTATTTTGCATCATAAACATCTTTCAAGTGTTTATAAGTTCAATAACTATTTCTCTTCTTGTCCTCCTATTTTCTGTTTTGAATTAGAGCTCGAGGAAGTTCGAAGGTAAAATCTCTTGACGAAACGCCCCCTAGTTTGTTGCTCCAAAGAAGGTAATCTCTTTGTTTCTTTTGTGTTGTTTCGATAGTTTTTTTTTTTTTGTCTTTCTTTGAAATTTTCTGTATGTGGCTGATTTAATTATGCTAAACTTGGTTGTTTTAACTCCTATAGTTCTTTCTCGTTTGGAGGTTTATTGAGAATTTCATACATTAATAGTAGTCAAAGTCTAGCATGTATACGTTCTTGCATATATTGATAGTATCTGGACTTAGACTTTTTCACTAACGCATTTTATCTTGTCAATTGATTCATGAATCTGTTAGTTTTAAGGTGTACCTTTCTTGAGCCAAAATTTAAATCACCTTTGCTTATGTTTGGCAGTCATGTGCTTCCATATATTTGATCCTAATTTTTCTCATTGTAAGACTATCATCTAGATTTGTCCTGTCTTACTTTGATTTATTTCTTCTTCTTTTTTTCAAATCTTTGTTATACAGTTTGTTTGTATGGTTAGATTTAGAATCTGTTAGTTCTTCAATTTTTTGTTCCTCAGTTTGTTCCCCTTACCTGTTAAGCGATAGAGAATCAGTCGACTTATTCTAGACTCCATCACAGTTCTATATTATTTGAGAATGATGTAACTTGGTTCATAAAAATTAATGAAATCTAAACATGAGAAAAAAATCATATATTTACACATCAGTTCTCTGTTGAAAAGCTTGATTTTAAGTTGCAGGTTTCCCTTGAGTTTAGCATCACAACTCATCGTAGCTTCACTTGTTGATTATGAAGCTAGAATTTACTCTTGATTACAAGTACGATTAAAGCACTTCTAAAGTTTAGATTCATATTTTTGCCTTCCATTGCGTCCTGTCTTGCTTAAAGCTCGCTCACATTTGCTCGCGTTGAATCCTTGCTACTAATACAAGGAGATTTATCCTTAACTATTTAATATGATTGATGTCATGGTGTGATAACTCAAGTTAGATCATATTCTGCTTCCTTTTTTATGATAGTCATATCGTCTTCGACTAAGTGATTAGAAGGATCCTGCGATAGCTTTGTAATATATTGGATTAAACTACTGCATCTTTTCTCCTTTCTCTTGAGAGTGTCGACGCATAATAGATCTGACCATGTTCATACAAAGTCGAGGAAATTAGATAAGAATTTATTTACCAACTTATGTTTGATTAAGTAGTGTATTCATAGGAATATTTATCCCCTATGATGACGAATTGAAAATTTACTTAAGCTTTCATGTGTCTCTCAATTGACTTGCTGTCAAGAGTTCTAAAAAATGCTAAGTTGTTTTCTATCGGTTTAAGGGATGAATATTTATCAACCTACGAGTTCTGTATATTTGTACTTCAGCTTGAAATGCAAGCTCAACGTCAACTTCAACATAGATCTGTTCAACGCATATATATATATAATCCACCCTAGTTTTGTTACTGCTTGGATTTCTTTCAAAGCCTCATCTCATTTTTAGAAAACAAAATTGTTTACCCTACCTATTAGAATGATGTATAGCCATTTTATTTTCAAAACAGATGTATTTGTACTTTAGATTCTTATGCATATAACATCTCATGTAATTCTCAAAAGGGAACTACAGTAAAAATGCGTAAATCGAAAGACAAGAATGTAAAGGATAGATAGATAGACACAAATAGAGGAAACAAAGAGCAACCAAAGGGTATATTAAACCCTAAGATCTCAATTCGTTAATCCTACAATAAACACCCAACTCTTACGATGACCTCAAGGGCATTGAACTCCCAAGCAACCGACGTTTCTAAGCAATGTTCAACAAAAGCTTTACTGAGCTCTCAACACTCGACATGAGTTTTCAGTTTCAATAATCAAAATAATCTCCCTAAAAATGACCCTAAAATGCCTATTTATAATTTTAGGACATTATTACATAGAAGGGTCCAAAAGTGACCCGAAATGACCATTGGGTGAGCTAAGTCGGGCTCACCCAATCCACTTGGCGACTCGCCCATTGGGTCGGCGAGGGATCCTTCTCCAGGCTTGGTTTTGGAACTTTGGGCGAGCTGGGGTCATCGCCCAAGCCTTTGGGCGATCCGCTAATGGTCTTGGCTCGCCAAAAGGGCAGTGTTCTCCACCTTCTTCTGTTCACTTCCCCAAGCTATCTTCCATGCATGTGAACCTCTCCTTGTCATCAATACAAGTTCAAGAACCTCCATCCTAGTGAACAACTCTTCAATACACTGAGGTTCCCAAGCTTGTCTAAGAGTCAAAGGTCTTGGGGCAATCTGGATTGCATCATTCTCCCCTTTTTGAAAAGGATTCGTCCTCGAATCCAAACCTTGCAAAACCATAAGGAAAGCAAACAATAACAATATCCTCATGGCATGAGGGTTAGCGTTAGCAATAACTACTTCATCACCATGCCAAGGATGCACAAATTTAACATATAACCAAGCATCAAAATGATCAACAAAGGGTGGCAACTCTAATACAATCTTCTAAAATCAGAGTGACAGCCATATTATGTTGTGAACTGTTTCGGCTAGTTCGAAATAGGATGCGACATGGATGAGTTCAGACAACTCAAAATCCTCATAAACCATGTATGCCAACATGGGTAAAGGATCATACTTTTTAGATGATTCTTTATTGCTTTTAAGAATAGCTTAGTGGATCCACTTAGTTAAGGATTTCCTATACCCGGCAAGGTATAAGACAGTTTGGGCAGCGTGGGCGAGACGATGTATCATCACGTTGTTCATAGTGATGGTCGTCGGTTAGAGAATCTCTCAAATAAGAGTAAAAAGTTTATTATTGTAGTTTTATTCATTTTGAGTTCTTGTCTACTCTTTACAAAGCTTTATATATTGTATCTTGGTATCATTGATTTCATATTGAGTTGAGTATTCTTGAGTCATATCGAGTTGAGACGAGGTAAGTATGTTTTCCTTCTTATTAGTTCAAGCTTATAGTTATGTTTCAGAGTTCCCCTGACATTCTCGTACATTTAATGTACTGATGTCATTTGGTCTGCATCGTTTCATGATGCAAATACATGTATTCAGGATCATCAACGGGAGTTTCGTTGAGGTCATGTGACATTCCGATCAGCCTTGGAGAGCCTTCTTATATTCCGAAGGACTTCACCTTTACCTTACAATTAGTAGCTTTGAGATGTCATGGGTCTTGTCCCGATATCCTTCTGTAATAGTAGAGGCTTCATAGATAGACAGAGTTGAGAAGTTTTTCAGTATTTACTATCTTTTGAGTTGTTTACAAACTATGAGTATATATGTTGAGTATTGTTCAGGTTTTTTTTTAAGTTGAGTATTTGAGTTCAATGAATTTAATTCAGTTTTATGCTTATGTATGCTTGAGTTAGTCTTCCGTTTGTAGTCAGCCAGGATGAGTGTTCGCTTAGGGACCAATAATGGTTATAGAGTTTCGGCCACGTCTAGGGTGTAGACTCGAATCGTGACATATTAATTGATCATTCACTCTATCAACACTAAGCCTTTATATTCTAAATTTATTACTGAAAATATTAACTTTAATTAAAAATGGAAAAAAAATAGAGAAACATTTAAGAAAAAAATGAAATAAGAAAGGAATTAGTAAAGGAAGAAGTTGCCAGAAATAATATAAGCACTAATTTAGGCTCCTTTCAAATCACAAAATAAATTTATCTTGATTTTCTTCTTAGTTTAATGTGAAATCCATAAATAGATTAATTATTTCCAAATACTTCTTCTTCCCTTTTGAAACACTCATCACTCTTCTTATGAATTTTTTAACTCCTAATTTAATACGAATTGTAAATAAATTGAAAGGGGTGTAATTAATTGGATAATGCATTTAAATACTACCAATTTAAATTTTATATATATATATATTAGACATTTGGAGCCCGTGCTAGCACGGGCCCAACATATAATTTTTTATTTATATGACACAAATAGAACTTGGAAAGTCAATCAAATCTTTATTATGATTTTTAGATATTTAAAGTTGTTAATTATTGTAATTTATAGTGTAGTACTTTTTACTTTCTCTCCCAATTTATGTGGCATAGTAGAATTCAAGAGCGAATCAAATTTTTAAATAATTAATTATTGTGATTTATATTACTTTTTATGTCATTTTCAAATAATATATGTTACTTCTCTGTCCCAATTTATGTAGCATTGATAGAATCTCGAAGGTCAATCAAATTTTTTGTATGTCTTTTGAATATTTTAAATTATTAATTATTGTAATTTATAGAAACTTTTTACTTAATTTTTGAATAATTTATGTTACTCTCTTTGTCCCAATATATGTGGTATTGATAGAATTTCAAGAATCATCTAATTTTTTATATGTCTTTAAATTTATAAGTTATTTATTATTGTGACTTATAGTAATTTTTACCGCATTTTAAATAATGTGTTACTTCCTTTGTCTCAAGAGTCAACCTAATTTTTTTTATATGTCTTCTAAATATATATTTAAAGTCACTAATTTATTGTAATTTATAATACTTTTTACGTAATTTTTAAATATATAAAATAAGACAAATAAATTAAAACGAGAAAAAATAACTTGAAGTGACCATAATAGCCCATAGGCGGCAAGCTGGCAGGACAACTGTCAGCTGCGTCCCAAGCGACTTCTATATATTTATTATTGTGACTTATAGTACTTTTTACTATATTTCAAATAATATGTGTTACTTCCTTTGTCTCAATCTATTTGGTACGAATAGAATTCCAAGAGTCAACCTAATTTTTTATATTTCTTCTAAATATATATTTTAAGTCACTAATATATTATAATTTATAATACTTTTTACGTAATTTTTAAATATATAAAATAAAACAAATAAATTATAACGGGAAAAAATAACTTAAAGTGACTATAATAGCCCCTGGGCGGCAAGCTGGCAGGACAACCGCCAGCTGCCTCCCAAGCGGCTTCAATATATAGAGAATGAATAAAAACCAAGACAGTAAGAAATAGAAACATAAATAGTGCATATAATCATAAAAAAAGAACATAATATAGATAAAAATCAACCCCAAAACATAGAATAATCAAAGAAAATAAGTATCACAAAGTATAGTAAGATATTACCCAAGGTCGAAAGTCACCAGAAAAGTGTCATTAATTATTGTCGTTCGCCGGTCCTCTGGCTGTTCTGGTTTGATATTGGTTTTGTTAGAACAAAAATACTCAAGAAACTGATTTGAAGAATAAAAATTGAGTGAACTTATGAAATTCCTACTATGTATTAATTTGCATAAGATCTGAATTTATACAAGGAAAAACCTAACCATTTCCTATCTAGTAGTCACTAACAACCATAAAAGGGGCCACTAACAGCCATTAAAGGGGCCACTAACTTCAGAAAATTGAGCAACTAAAGTTGACTAAGTCTAGCTTAAAAATAGGAAGCACTAAACTGAAATAAGTAAAAAACAGTAAAAATAATAAGCTGGAAAAAATGCCA
>JAJONS010024759.1:0-40932 GCA_029582315.1 Solanum tarnii x Solanum tuberosum | reverse complement strand
GTTAGACCCATTTCCCACTCAATTTGACCCCCTGAATAAGAATATGAAGTCGAATTTCCGAAATCATGCACAGATTTTGAGATATATGGAAATTACAATTATAGGTGTTTCCGAAGCACATTTTCGGGCATTTTTGGGGTCGTTTCATACTCTAATTCATTTATCATAGTAGTATTAGCTCTAACCGACATAGACCATGAGAACTTAATCATGGAATTCGGTGTCTACACCACACCGAAAAGGGGTTGTCTTACTTGCCTAAGATATAACTAAACTATTACCTTAGGTGGATCCACTAGCTAAAGACCTATGTCAAAACATAGTTTATGTTATAAGGAGATTGATTATAGAAACCCAACCTCTACTAACAGAGGAGCTTCCATCTCATGAGACTTCTTATAGAAACCCGCCCTCTACTAACGGAGGAGCTTCCATCTCATTATCAATATCTGCTCGGTACTAAGCATAATTACCATTGAGTTTATAGTAAGTCTTGACTTAAATTGATAATTAAAGAAGAATGTCTTGACACTCAATACAACAAACTTAGGATAATGCTCCGAGATTCAACAGGTGAGACTAGTCTTCAAACCATATTATCAATATATGTGACAAACCTTTCACATTGTATGACATTCATACTTAAGTGTGTACATGATGATAATCATCCAATCAACACAACAATAAGATTACAATATATTCACCTTTACTCTTATAGCAATCTAATTGTATTCACACAAGTCTTACACACATAGCCAACTCTCATGTTTTTCCCTTCAAGGACTATAAATGACATTCAACGAATCTATCTAGAATTACTACATTAGATATAGGTGATAACATGGTTCAAATAACTAACTTACAACAAGTATAATTTCATAGTTACTACAATTCACCAAAATCACAAGTCATAAATTAGGGTTACGGGGTTTCATGTATTCATGGGATATTTTTTCATATAAACTATAATAATCAATAATTCAATCATAATATATGATAATTAAATATATAAAAATGTTTTTAGAAAGAATCCATGGCTTGGAGTGAAAACCCTAGGTTTCAGAGACTTTTCTACTTTGAAATTGAAAGTTTGAGGACTTCAGGGATGAAACCTTACAATGAATAAAAGACTAGCATACCTTAGTTGAATAAATCCAAAAAAAATGTGTGAGAAATCTCCTTTCTTCATGCCCTAATTTGATCTTATCCTTCTTCTTCTTAGGGTTTCTAGAGAAGATTTTGGAGAGAATTTGGTTTTTGTTTGGGGATTTATGAATTATGAACTTCGATGGGTTATTTTAGCTGGTAAAAATACATATATAAGTGTTTACAATAAGCTAAAAATGATACCACATAACCATTAATAAAAAAGGAAATTTCCAAAAGATCCCTAAACTTCCAAAAGACCCCTAAATTTCCAAAAGACCCCTAAAAATATCAGGCATGACTGATATACCGTAATTTTACGGTATTTTTAATACATTTCACTTAAGATTTGTGTGTTTCTAGGGAAGTTTTGTATTGGTATTAATGTGTTTTGATCATGTTTGAAGGAAAGATGTTCGGACGTGGAAGTTTCGAGACACAACTGAAGAATTGTGTGGAAAAGGGTATCTACGACCGTAGGTCTAGTCACATTCCGTAGATGGTGAACGTAGATGGACAAGCAAAGCTTGAAGGAAAAATTAGGGAATTCCTGACCAAGTGTGGAACCACGACTACAAACTACGGACTGTAGGTTGACCTACGACCCGTACTACAGCTCCGTCAAATGATTCAGAGAAAGGGGTTTCAGTACAAGTTTTCAAAACTCTAAGTATGAGACCAGGAAGGGGGATCAACAGACCATGGATTGAGTCATGGTCCGTGCAGTTAAGCAATCATTCGTTACTGAGAGTTGGAGTTCCAAGCTTCTGAAAATTGCCTTAAGTCCCAAACGACGGAAGGGACCTACTGACCGTAGGTCAGTGTCGTCAACTGTAACCACGTCCAGAAACTTATTTCCTTATTTCATTTCCTTTTTAGTTGGGACTGGTCATCGTGACAGATTTGAATGTGACACAAGTCAAGGCATTAGTTTCCGGGTTGAAGAGGTTCGAAAAGGCTTTCGGTGGACTATTGCGGACATTACTCGGATCCTTTCTGGCATTTGTTCTCATCAAATTAAACTCATGCCGGATCAGAAGCCTAGTATTGAGCACCAGAGAAGACTAAATCCGCCTATGCAATAGGTAGTGAAAAAGAAAATCATCAAGTGGTTGGATGCCAGAGTTTTTTTATCCCATTGCAGATAGTATTTGGGTTTGTCCTGTTTAGTTTGTTCGCAAGAAAGGTGTGATAACTGTGATTCCAAATGTGAAAAATGAGCTTTTTCCGATGCCGCCCATGACTAGATGGAGACTCTGTATGGACTATCAGAAATTAAATTGTTGGACAGAAAAGGACCACTTCCCTATGTCGTTCATCGATTGGATGTTGGACCAACTTGCGGGTAAAGGTTGCTATTATTTACTTGATGGTTATTCGGGCTACAATAAGATTTCTATAGCTCCGGAAGACCAAGAGAAGACCACCTTCACTTGCCCTTATTGGACTTTCACCTTAAAACAGATGCCATTTGGGTTGTGTAATGCTACAGTGACCTTCCAACATTTTATGATGTCGACATTTTCTGATATAGTGGAGGACACTATTGAGGTATTTATGGATGATTTCTCTGTGGTAGGTGACTCTTTTGATCATGGTTTGGATCATTTGGCTGAGGTGTTTAACCTGTGTGAAGAGTGCAATCTTGTACTTAATTGGGAGAAGTGCCACTTCATGGTGAAAAAAGGGATATTTCTGGGTCATCGGATTTCTGAGAAGGATATTGAGGTTGATAGCACGAAAGTCGAGGTAATAGAAAAACTTCCACCACCTATCTCTGTTAAAGGTATTAGAAGATTTCTTGGGCATGTATGTTTCTATAGGATGTTCATCAAGGATTTCTCCAAAATTTCACATCCATTGTGCAAACTGCTCGAAAAGGAGTATAGGTTTGATTTTGATTATTCTTGTGTGTGGGCATTTAGAGAGTTGAAACAAAAGCTAGTTTTTGTACCTATCATTAATTCACCAGATTGGGGAGACCGTTTGAAGTAATGTGTGATGCGAGTGGTGTGGCACTGGGTGTGGTATTGGGACAGAGGCGAGAGAGGATTCTTCATCCTATTTACTATGCTAGCAAAGCTCTCAATGTGGCTCAAAAGAACTATACAGTGACTGAACTATAAATTTTAATCCTACTTGCTTGGTACTAGAGTCATTGTGCATACTGACCATTCTGCATTAAGGTATTTGATGGCTAAGATAGATACATAACCGAGGATGATTAGATGGGTGTTGTTGTTGCAATAGTTCGAGTTAGTGGTGAAATATATAAAGGGGACAGAAAATCAGGTTGCCAATCAGTTGTCCAGATTGGAGGAAGAAACTATGCTCAAGCTTGGCGATAGGGCTGGAATAAATGATGCTTTTCCAGATGAACATGTATTGGATGGCTGCTTGACATGATCTGATTCCTTTTTTCGCAAACTTTGCTAACTACATGGGAAGTGATCTGCTGCCACCAGATTTGTCTTTTCATCTAAGGAAAAAGTTTATGCATGATGTGAAGAAGTTCTTTTGGGATGAGGCTTACTTGTACCGTAGTTGTGCTGACGGGATTCGTTGATGTGTGCACGTGGTGGAGATGTTGAGTATACTAGAGTCGTGCCATTCATCGCCTGTTGGTGGGCATCATAGTGCTATTCAGACTGCGCATAAAATTTTGCAGTGTGGGTATTACTGGCTACCATCCCCCAAGATGCTCATGATTTTGCCAAGTCTTGTGACCGTTGCCAAAGAGAAGGAGGAATTTCAAAGTGGCAAGAGCTTCCTATGAATCCTATATTGGTGATAGAGTTGTTTGATGTATGGGACATTTATTTTATGGGTCCATGTGTAAGTTCACATGGGAAGCAGTATATTATTGTTGCAGTTGATTATGTGTCAAAGTGGGTGGAAGCAATTGCGCTTCCCAACAATAAAGGTAAAAGTGTCACCATATTCGTGAAAAAGAATATCTTCCCCAGATTTGGTACGCCTAGGGAGATTATCAGCGATGAAGGTTCCCCTTTTTGTAATAAGTTGTTTAAGGCGTCAATCGAGAAATATGGCGTCTGACAGAATTTAGTAACTTCTTAGCATTCACAATATAGTGTGCAAGTGGAAGTGTCCAATAGAGAGATCAAATAAATTTTGGCGAAGATTGTGAATGCTAATAGAACAGATTGTTCAAGGAAGCTTGATGATGCTCTATGAGCCTATCACACCGCATTCAAGACTCCCATAGGAATGTCCCCCTAGCAACTTGTATATGGGAAGTCTTGCCATTTGCCGGTACAGCTAGAACATAAGGCTATGTGGGCATTAAAGAAGCTAAATTTGGATTGGGGCACCACATCAAATAAGACAATTAGTGACTTGAATGTGCTTGATGAGTTTTGCCTAAAATCTTATGAAAGTTTAACCTTGTACAAGGAGAAGATGGAGAAGTATCATGATCAAAGGATTGAATAGCGAGAATTTGTTGTGGCTTATATTGTGATTCTATTCATCTCTAGGTTGCGATTGTTTTAGAGCAAGTTCAAGTCCAAGTGGATGGAGCCATTTTTAGTCACGCAAGGGCTCCCACATCGAGCGGTTGATCTTGAGAACAGTGAGGGAACAAGGTTCAAGGTAAACCTACAAAGGATCATGGTCTATCTGGGAAACGTGGAAAGTATGCAAGAAGTTGTTAAGGCCTACTATCTTTATGACGCTTGAGTAATCAAGAGGACTGCGTCATGCCGCGATGTTAAATAAAGCACTACTTAGGAGGCAACCCAAGATGTACAATCTAGCCAACTATAACTTTTTCTTTTCGGTTTATTAGTTTTCTTTGTTTATTTGCTTTTCTGTATTCCTTTAGACAAGTGCTTTATTTTTGTTTTAGTATTGGCTAGATATAGCATAGGGTCCATGCCTAAAAAGTATCCAGAAAATGTAAAAATAAAGGCCTAACAGTTGCTACATGTGCAGGGTTGAAAAGAAAAATCTGCAGAAATTGTCTCGTATAGAGATATACAGAGACAATCGACGGTCCGTGGGTCAAACCACGGACCATGAATGGTATCCGTAGAACCCAAGTAATATCTCTTAATTTTCGAAGTAAAAAAGTGTTCTACAGACCCCATATACGGATCGTTGGTCGACCTACGGACCATAGACAGGGTCTCGTGGGTCCAAACCCTTGTATTGCCTGACCCGACCCGGACCTTTTTTAAATAAAACCCTTCCTTTTCAAATCACTCCCCCACTTCTCATATTCTCTCCTAACCATTTCTAACCCCTCCTAATCTCGTAACTCCCTCATTATATCCCCAAATCACTACCTATCTTCCATACATATCATCACTCCAACTCATTCCCATTCCTCTTTTTCCAAAAAACTGACCACTCCCATTTTTGGTTGACAAGAAGAATTCAATGTTCGGGTTCGTTGTCCAACATGTGTAACAAGTTTAAACATCACACAATCACCCACTTCCATTGCTTCTAAGGCACTTGATTTAAACTTAACTCTGAATTTTGATATTCATTGTTCAAAATATGAAGTCATGAAGTGGTTCTTGACCTTGGGTTGTTGTTGTATAAAAATCCATGTTATACTATATTAGAAACACCCATGGGACAATAGATAATGATTGTGTAGTGTTAGTAATGAAATAACATGGTAAATTTTTTGTCTAAATGAATGTTTCGACCTAGGGTTCCTAGTTTCGTATGCAATACATGTTAAAAAAATAAGTAATTGGAGCCCTAGGGATTACAAAATATCATATATTGTGTTGAACTGCATGATTAGGCTTAGGATGAATGACTGAAATTGTTGAAAATGGGTTTAAACATGAGCCATGTAGAATACCTGGAACAGACTTCATCCAAGAGACCCCGTCTATAGACCGTAGGTCAATCTACAGACCATAGATCAGGTCCATGGTCTGTGGCACATAGCAATTCCACCAAGTGTGGAACCACAGAGGTGGACTACGGTCCGTCGGTCAACCTACGTACCGTTATGCACATTTGTGGTTCCCATCAAAGCCTACTTTTTTAGGAATTTTTACCTACGGAGAGGATCCATGGACCATAGGTCAACCTACTGGCCGTTGGTACCCATCGTAGGTGGCCACTACAACCACTATATGGAAGATTTTTTAGTGTTTTGTTTGGTTCGTTCTTTTCTAAAAAAAAATCGAGTATGTATTTAGTTTATGTAGCTACTAATTCATCCTCTGCAGGTACCATGGCCATATTTTGATAGAATTAGTGTCCTCAAATGCATATTTTGTCTCAATATCTAATGAAAATCCTTAAGTTTCAGGCATTTGGAATTTGAGGCAAAGCATGGACACTACTTGGCAAGAAGGAACAAGGCGACTGAAAAGAACGAAGATATGAAGGCCTGAAGATCTCTGAGCCCAATTGGCGAGTCACCGATCGGCTTGGAGATCGCCTTTTGTTCCAATGCGCTGAGCACAGATGATAAGGTCAAGTTGGCGATAAAATGGAGCAGTCGGCGTGTCGCGAAACAGTTCCGCCAAGCAGTACCATATCGCCGATGACTTAGAATGCGAAATGTAGGAAGTCGATGAAATTGATTAAACGGCGGATCGCCGAATGTATTGGTGATCCCGACTAACTTCACCAAAGAGTCTTTCGCAACACATTTTCAAACACTAGAAATACTGGGTTAAATTTTTAACTTAGTATCATGTCATTATTATTCTTAGAACTTTTTACAGCATTTAGAGAGTCTAAGTTTTAGAGGATTTTGGAATCTTTGTTCTAAGACCTTGAAGATTCAAAGGGTTTCAACTCCAAGAAATTGGACTTGGATGTCGAATATTCTTCACTCTTGACGTGTTTTTAGACTTAATCCTTCATACCAAATTGATGGAAAGTGATATTGGTATAGATTTTTATCTCTTTTACATGTGTAGCTAAAACATTAATTCTTGGGGTGTGATTTTGTGATTATGGGTTAGATTATTTGTTGGGACTTGCTTTTTGATGGTTTATTTGTTATTTAAATGTGATTTCATTTACTAGATGTGTATGAACTTAATGGAGTTGTCTTTGCAAATACGATTTCATCTTACTGTTTTCTGCTTGCTCGAGAGAGAAGTCGTAAACCTAAGCTACTAAATTAATAGTCGATGGTAGTGGGTCGACATGGGTTCATCTCTAGAGAGTGAATCCTTCTCCCACACATTTAGCACTAGAGTGTGAATGGGCAAAGGCGGAGGCTGTTCTTAAATTCAAAAACTCGGTGTTCGAGAGAAACTGACTCGATTCAGGGTAAGTTGCTCGAGAGAGAATTTACCCTCACTATAGTCTAGCCTAGTCACAAATACTCAACAATTTACTATCAAAAACATGTACCCAACGGTTCAGTTTATCCCATATTCCTATCACATCCCAATAATCCCGTCTCTCTATCTAGTTTTCATATATTTTCACTGTTTGTAGTTGTTAATTAATATAAAACCCCAAATTTATAAGTGACGATTGCGTCACCCCCTTTAGATTTAGTATGTTTATATTTGATAATGTCTATATATATGACTTGTTAGAACTAAATTTTATTTTTCTATTAATTCTTAAAACCACTCCTTTGGGACTCGACCCCAACCCTTGGTTGGTTTACTTTACTATTGTACGGTCGTAGACACTCGAATTGGAAGTTGTGTCTTAATTGCGCGAATATCAAAATGGCACCGCTGACGGGGAGTGGTGTTTGTTTAGAATTTTTAGTTAAGTTGAACTTTGTTCTTGTTAATTATAGTTGAACTTAATTTTTAGTTTTAGTTTTTGTGTTGCTGTCTTGAATAAAAAAAATTGAGCACATCTCCTAGCAACTGTGGCCCAATGGACCACCCTCCTCTGAAAATGATGATGCTAAGGGATAACATCCTAAGTTTCAATAAATTGGAGGATGAGTCAGTTTATGAGTTGTGGTAAAGGCTTAAGGCTCTCTTGCAGTAGTGCCCGACTCATGGAATTCTAAATAAAATGCTTCTGTAATGTCTCTAGCCAGAGCCGGAAGAGGGGTTACCTTATGAAAGTGAGGCAAACCCCACTAATGGAACTTAAGTGGGGACTTTCATCGTGACACGAAATTAACTAACACACTGCTTGAGAGGCAACCCTAGACGCCTTATCGCCCAACGACTCAAAACACATAGAGGCTAAAGTCTAAAGCAGGAAGGCGATGAAATCAACCAAACAGCGGATTTCCGAATGTATCGGCGATCCCGACTAACTTTGCCGAATGGTCCTTCAAAGCACATTTTAAAACTATTATAAAAACTGGTTTAAATTTCTAGCTTGGTATCATATCATTATTATTCTTAGAAAATTTTACAGTTTTTTTAGAGAGTTCAAGTTTTAGAGGGTTTTGGAGACTTTGTTCTAAGACATTGAAGATTCAAAGGGTTTCAACTCCAAGAATTGGACTTGGGTCTCGTCGATTCTTCACTCTTGACGTGTTTTTACACTTAATCCTTCATACCCAATTGATGGAAACTAATATTGTTATAAATTTTTATCTCTTTTACATGTCGCGCTAAAACACCAAATATGTGGGGTGTTATTTTGTGAATATGGATTAGATTATCTGTTGTAGTTGCAAATACGTTTTCATCTTACTATTTTCAGCTTGCTCGAGAGAGAGGTCGTAAAACTAAGACTACTAAATTGATAGCCGGTGGTATTGTATCGACATGGCTTCAGATTGAGAGAGTGAATCGTAGTCCTTCTCCTACACATTCAGCTCGAGAGAGTGAATGTGCTAAGGCGGAGGATATGCTTAAAGCACCAACTCAGTGTTCGAGAGAAACCGAGTTGATTTGGGGTAAGTTGCTCGATAGATATTTTACTTTCACTATAGTCTAGCCTAGTCACAAATACTCAACAATTTACTATCAAAAGCATGTACCCGACAATTTAGTTTGTGTGCTCCGTGATGTACTAGTCAAAGTGGAGTCTTTTATCTTTCAGGAGGATTTTGTGATACTTGATTATGAGGTTGATTTTGAGGTTCCCATCATTCTTGGGAGACCATTCCTTACCATTGGGTGCGCCTTGGTTTATATGGAGAATGGGTAGATGAAGTTTCGATTGAATAATAAAGATGTAACTTTCAATATTTGAAGATCCATGAAGCAAAAGAGTGATCTCAATTCGTTATCAATGTTGAATCATATTGTAGAGAGTGATTCTGAGGTGCATATTGAAGATAGATTGGGTGTTGATGTTGTAGCAGCGATAATGATGAACTCTGAAAGTGATGGTATTGAAGATTATGCTGAATTGGTCGCCGCACTTGATAGGTTTGAATATCGTTCCAAACCAAAGAGATTGGAGCTAGACATGAAGAGTCGCGACTCTCTACTTGCAAGACCTTCTATTGAGGAGGCTCCCAAATTAGAACTTAAGGGTCTATCATCACGTTGGAGGTATGTATTCTTTGGGAAAGATTGTACTTTACTAGTC
This sequence comes from Solanum tarnii x Solanum tuberosum, assembly GCA_029582315.1. Classification (NCBI taxonomy): domain Eukaryota; kingdom Viridiplantae; phylum Streptophyta; class Magnoliopsida; order Solanales; family Solanaceae; genus Solanum; species Solanum tarnii x Solanum tuberosum. The sequence continues at coordinate 31,314 of JAJONS010024759.1, read as the reverse complement.
ATCATCGTGGTAAATTTGAATACGACACAAGTCGAGGCATTGGTTTCCGTGTTGAAGGGGTTCAAAAGGGCTTTGGTGGACTATTGCGGATATTATTGTGATCCCTTCTGGCATTTGTTCTCAGAAAATCAAACTCATGCCGGATCAGAATCCTAGTATTGAGAACCAGAGAAGAGTGAATCTGCCTATGCAAGAGGTAGTGAAAAAGGAAATCATCAAGTGGTTGGATGCTAGAGTTTTTTTATACCATTGCAGATAGTAGTTGCGTTTGTCCTGTTCAGCGTGTTCACAAGAAAGGTGTGATGACTGTGATTCCTAATGCGAAATACGAGCTTGTCCCGATGCTACCCGTGACTAGATGGAGAGTCTGCATGGACTACTGAAAATTAAATTGTTGGACAAAAAAGGACCACTTCCCTATGTCGTTCATCGATTAAATGATGGACCAACTTGCGGGTAAGGGTTGCTATTATTTCATTGATGGTTATTCACGCTACAATAAGATTTCTATAGCTCCGGAAGACCAAGAGAAGACCACCTTCACTTGTCCTTATAGGACTTTCACCTTCAAACAGATGCCATTTAGGTTGTGTAATGCTTCAGTGACCTTCCAGCGTTATATGATGTCGTTAATTTATGTGATGGTGGAGGACACTATTGAGGTATTTATGGATGATTTCTCTGTGGTAGGTGACTCTTTTGATCGTTGTTTGGATCGTTTGGATGAGGTGTTTAACCGGTGTAAAGAGTGCAATCTTGTGCTTAATTAGGAGAAGTGCCACTTAATGCTGTAAGAAGGGATAGTCCTGGGTCATTGGATTTCTGAGAAGGGTATTGAGGTTGATGGCACGAAAGTCGAGGTAATAGAAAAACTTCCACCACCTATCTCTATTAAAGGTATTCAAAGTTTTCTTGGGTATGCATGTTTCTATAGGAGGTTCATCAAGGATTTCTCTAAAATTTCACATCCATTCTGCAAACTTCTCGAAAAGGAGTATAAATTTGATTGTGATGATTCTTGTTCGTGGGCATTTAGAGAGTTGAAACAAAAGCTAGTTTTCGTACCTATCATTAATTCACCGGATTGGGGAAACCGTTTGAAGTATTGTGTGATGCGAGTGGAGTGGCACTTGGTGTGGTATTGGGACAGAGGCAAGAAAATATTCTTCATCCTATTTACTATGCTAGGAAAGCTCTAAATGTGGCTCAAAAGAACGATACAGTTACTGAACAAGAGATTCTTGTAGTGGTTTTTGCATTCGAGAAATTTCAATCCTACTTCCTTGGTACTAAGGTCAGTCAACAGTTCATAAGTCAATGTCGTCAACTGCAACCACGTCCAGAAACTTTAATTCCTTAGTTCATATCCTTTTTAGTTGGAACTTTTTTTTCTATATATAGGGTATGTAAACCTCGTTTTTGGGGGTTAGACCTTATTATTTTAGTACTAGGTTTTGGCTGTTGAGATTAACTTGCAACTTTAGAAATTCATGATTTCCTAAGTTGGTTTTAAAGATTTTTACTTTGAAATTCAACTTGAGATTCTAGGTTTCTTCTACTTATTACGTAAGTTCATGATTTCTTCAGCTAAAAATATGAATTGTGTTCTTCCTCATATGGGTAACTAAATCCAAAACTAAGGTTGTGGGAACCATGAGTGATTAACAAAGTATGAACAGTAACTAAGTAATTCTTGAATAGTGTCGTTGCATGCATTGATAATTCTTTTTTTTAAAAGTTTTTTTAGCGGTGTCCAACGTTAGAATTCCCCTTGTTGCTACTTGCCGGACCAAGGAGGTAGTTAATAAGAAAAGAATTATCAACATAGATTTTCTGTGATACTATCTAATAGTCTAATGTCAATTGGTGCGAGGGTGAAAATTAAGCTATACATTAATGTGATGTTTAATATAAGGTAAAGGTAAGGGTTAGTAAATTATGCACACGTAGCCGGACCAAGGTGTGTGGTGAAATTCTCTAGTGGCCGGACCAAGGAATTAGAGATACATAACTTATCACTTTCCATGGAGTACAGTAGAAAAGGATTAATATTACTAGGATTACCGTGTTATTAGTTTATGGGGAACATATACACCATAGTTTCTCTCTCTCATTGATAACAACAAAGTTATAATCTTGCTCACTTGTTCTCTAAACAACAATCAATAATTTGTTTCACAAAAACCCCCCCTTTACTTACTTGACTCGGAAATACGTTGACTAAACGAATATAATCATAGGTTAAGTTTCAGTCTAAACAATATTCCTCGTGGGATCGACCCCAACCTCCAAGTTGGGTTCTTTACTTGATAATGATTGGTTATACTTTTTTAGGGAGATGTAATTTGAGCGTATCAATGACCTACGACTAAGGACCCACAGTCCGTGAGTGGACTTACTGGCCTTCATGTAGGTCCGTAGGTCCATGGTCTAAGGCTTGATTTTTAGGGGATTGACCCACGACCCCCACCTACGGGGCGTGGCTGGACCTACATGGCGTACGTGCCCTCGTGGGTCACTGTCAAGGTGACAATTTTTGGGCTTTTACTCAAGGACCCATGGTTGGTCCTTTGGTTTTAGGCCTTGACATTCTATCACTAAAACATGAATTTTAAGGTATGGTGAGGTTTTTTTTAGGCTCTAATTCTAACATCATGCTCTAACTTAGCCTATTAGTTTTATGTTTGACACTAGTTTAGTGTACAAGTTTCCAGAATGTTAGAAACGTCAAGTCTAGTATAAACTATGGCTACTCTAGAAGCTTTAGTTAGTATGGGTGAGAGTATGGGATCTTATTAATGCATTGCACAAGTAGGCTTTGAGGGTAGTTATGGTAGGTTCTTTTAGGTTTTGCTGATCTATATGTTGAATATGCTTATGACGTATGATTATGAAGTATGCTTAACTTGGATTGCTGCTATAAGTTTCTTTCCTTGATATGTTTGACTAAAGGTGAATGTTCCGTTGTTTATGAAAATAAGCTAAGGATTAGATCAAAAAGGTAATAAAGGTTAAAGAGGACCGAAAGTGACTTGCTTAGCATGGGTGGGATTATGGGGTCTTATCCATGCATTGCACAAGCTTTCCCTCAAGTGGCTTATGAAGTTTTTCTCTTATGATATGATGTTCTAAATGCATGGACTTTGCGTATGACTATGATGCTATCTCATATACACACAAGTTAAGATTAATATTTTTTATGATTATGACTCATGTTATTGTCTCTTAAGATTGTGTTGTATGTCTTACGTTGACTAATTCCTCTTATATGCATATGTTGATGATTTAGGATAGCCAACATATTTTGTACATTATTGTACTAATGCATACTTTTGCCTATATTCTTATCAAATGTAGGGTTTTACCATATAGACTTCCAAGCTCGTGGCTTGGTTTATAGTAGATCAAGAAGAGAAGTTATGGTTTGTCCTCATAGCATTCGAGGGATTGACCACCATGTCCTTTATGTTTCATTATATGTTTAGAGATATTGTATGGGCTGTATCCCAAAGACATTTCATGTATTAGATGGTTTGAGACAAGTGTAATAGACTTCCGCTTCGTTTTATGAGACTTCAATTGTACTGAATTTTTTTTAAATTTCCGCACTTTACTATTATCTTATGTTATGATATGCTAAGTGGTTTACATTGAGTTCTTTGAGTTTCTCTGAGCGGTGATACATCTAATAGATACCCTTGCGTCGGGACAAACTTAGTAATAAAAGCACAAGGTTTAGAATGGTTCTAGGATGCTCAAACCTTGTCTAATAAAGTCTTGTTCATAAATGTGAAGCACGCCACGTTTATGAATATGAGGCTATTGGATGTTTAGGAAACATTCCTTCTTCATTCTCTAAGTCATTCCATATAGTTTTACTCAATTAGGTCTTTCTCCAAATATGTGACCTACGGTTTTCAGGATATGACTACTACAAGGACTAACATTGGAAGGAATGAGGAAGGCAATGTGGATCATGAAATTCCTCCAGAAGCTCCAATTGACCTTTTTGTAGTGAAAATGACTAATGAGAAGTTTAGGGTTGGTTTATAATTGTTGACTCAGGCCGGGATAGTAGCTCCGAAATTTTATCGGTCAAAGATGAAGGAATATCCTTAAGACTTTCTAGAAGAGATTTGTAAGGTGTTAGATGTGATGGGAGTGAGTCTGGTAGAGAAGGCAGAGTTGGCTTCTTACCAATTCGAAGGGGTTGCACAAATATAGTATGATTAATGGTAAGAGGCTAGACTAGTAGGAGTGGGTCCCATATTGTGGGAAGAGTTCAAGAGTGCTTTTATGCATAGGTTCTTCCCTCTAGAGATGAGAGAAGCTTTAGTGCTTGAGTTCATTAACCTTAGACAAGGTAATATGAGTGTTAAAAAATATGCATGGAGGTTCACCCAATTGTCTAAGTATGTTCAAATTCTAGTGTTTGATCCCAGGTCGAGAATGAGTAAGTTTGTGTCGAGATTGTTTGATTTAGTAGTAAAAGAATGTTGTACGGCCTTATTTGACCATGATATGAATATTTCTCTCCTTATAGTTTATGCTCATCATATTGAGGAAGAGAAACTTGAAGAAAAGTCTAGGGAGAAAAAGAGACTTAGGATTGATGATGATAATTGTTATCTTAAAAGGTTCTCCGGACAAGGTACTTTTATGATTTCCCCAAGAGATAAACTAGAAAGGGTGTCTAACCCTAAGTATCAAGGAAAGGATGGTAGACCCCTATTTCCTACTTGTGCTAGATGTGAGATGAGACATGTGGGTGAGTCCCTAGCGGGTTCCAGTGTTTCTTTCGGTTGTGGTGAGTTGGGCCACAAGATAAGGCATTGACCTATGGTTCTCGTAGGTCTTAACCCAAACCTTCATCTAGTCCTAGTGATGCAAGTGCTACTGTTCCATAGAAAAATAAGTCATATGCTCGCCAAGCTAGAGGTGAGAATGAGTGTCCTCCGAATGTTGCTCCCGATATATGCCTTATGTTTTTTTAGATTCTAGTGTTGCTTGTCGTTTGTGATAAGACAGACTTGGCATGATAGACTTTGATGTTGTCTTTGGTTTGAATGGGTTGCATTATGGTTATCGGTATTTGATGGTAGAACTCGTCTTAATAATGATGAGTTTTGGTGAAATGTCAATAAATTTTGTGAATAATGGTGTTTAAGTAATGCCTTAATGTGTTCAGTGAGTAGACTCCTTTATGAAGGGTATAAGTGTAATTCACCAGGATTTACAATGTTTTTTGTGTGATGGAGGAGAATGCTTAGTGATCACTTTTTCCGACCATAGAATTTAAAGAAATGATTCTTAGAAGAGTCCATATAGGAAAACTCCCAAGGGATATGATGTGCTTAGATAGCAAGATCGTTGAATATTTTCGTTGTTCATGATTTAGGTTGACTTGAAATTCGGACCTTGAGAGATGTAGTGAGTATGGGAGGTCTAGTACCGGTTTTGTAGGCTCATATGAAATTTTGAGCAGTGGTGGTAAGATTGCTTGTGAACTAGAGTTGCTTAATGAGAATTTACCTAATTTAGAAATACTGCTAGGGGTCTTTCACCGATAAGATAAGAAATAGAGGAGTAAGGAACATGCTTCTATGAAAATGTTAAGGAGTGGATTTTGAGTGAGGGCTTTAGGTGTGGGTGCTACTTGGGAGGACAAGGGCCAATAAGAAGTCCCAATATCCTCATAATTTTCCTTGTATTCGTGTTTCAACATTTAAATGATGGAGTATCACATGTTTGGTTCTTTATGTTAAGTCATGTGTGTTTTGGATGTTTCCATGATTCCCTTATGTGATTCATGTCCATGAAAACTTGTGTTTTGAAAGAAAATAAAGTTACATGCTTGATTTCCTCATGAGGTTGTGCAATAAGTATGAGTTTCATAGTTGACTTCGTGAGAAGAAATGATGAACATGCTTTAGTATGCTTTTGACAGTAAGATGCATATGAGCTCCATGAGACTGTGTTGAGCATGTTTTAGTTCGGAGATGGTAGTTCCTCCTTGAACATGATTAGATGTTGAGTTCCATGCATTTTGGGTTGTTTGATGTAGCTTCTACCTCCTTGTGTTGCATTGGGTTTGTTTATCTTGGAGTTGAAGTTCTCCTTCTTTGCTTATGTGCACTTAGATGAGTTGTATGCATGATGGGCTTATAGTCTCCGGTCATTAATTTCGTAAGGTGTTTAGATCATCATTCGAGGACGAATGTTCCTAAGAGGGAGATAATGTAACACCTCGGAAACTAGTAGGCTAACCTAGAGCTTGATGTGAGGGTAGAGTTGTATATATGGCTTCTCTTACTTAGAATGAAGGGTTTAGGGTTAAAATTTCAACGTACGACTCCCCAAGGACCAACCAAGGGTCCTTAAAGAAGATCCTAGCAAACCACTCCAAATCTACCCAAAATATTGTACCCACGCCTCGTGGGTGAGAAGTCGTTGGTCAGGGTCCCAAAAATAAGCCACAGAACCCCATCCATGTTTGACCAACATGGACCATGGGTGGACCCACAGCCCGTCAGCGTGATCTCGTCGGTGAGGCAGTCTTGGTCCTTAAGTCGGCTAGTAAAGGGGCTTAGAGAACTTTCTAGAATTAAATAGTTATCAAGTGGTGTCGTTTTATATCAGTTTAGACCACCTATATAAATCTATTAGACCATTAATTAAGTGATTCCAAAATCTTTATTTCAAATCACCAAAAGAGACCCGACTCCCTTAAAGAAATTCATCCTCCAGAAAACTCAAGAAGAAGAATAACCGGGTCAAGCTAGGTAAAATTCCTCCACTATTTCAAGCTTCCTAGGCTTTGTATCGAAGGTATGATGTCTTATTAATTCATGGACTCCTTTCATTCATGAAGCACCCATGTTTACTCCCAATTGTGAAGATGAACCCCAATTCTAGTTAGAGTTTCTTCCTACCTTGTTGGTATTGTTGTATGTTGATCCAATTGAGTGAATAACCATTGTTTGTGATTGTTTATTATGTATTTACATGTTTTAGTATGATTACACATGTATTCTTTGCCAATCTAAGATTCTAGGGTGAAATTGATATAGTTTTGTTTCACGCCATAAAACAGAAAATTGAGGGCTTAGATGTGCTCTTCTAAGATTGATGAGTAACTTTGTGAATTCCTTGAGATTAGAACACCAAGATATGAATTATTCAAGATAAAGCATGTAGATATGAATTGATTAGATTAAAGCTTATATGATGAATCATGGTTTGTAGTGTTGAGATTGAGTCTATATGAAGATATGTGATTAAAATTGATTAAGGATGAAGCATGTGAGTAGAATACCTTCGATACTTTGGTCTATGAATTTCTTATGAGAAGTATTGCTTGAGAGTATATCTTGTACTCACAGATGATGAATTCTAGGTCTTTGAGAGCAAGGCTAAAATGGTGAATGATGAATGACAAGGCTTTAAGAGTGAAGCTACTTGCATGATTAAATTATATATTGAATTGTTGTGAAACGACTTTTCTCACATGACCTATATTAAGAGTACATGAGATTTTGCGTATGATGGTTTGATTACTTGAATTATGATTATGTCCATGTCTAATGTAGTGATTCTAGATGTGTTGATTGAATATGATCCTTGGTCCTTGAAAGGGCAATGAATGATATTATGCATTCTTTATGAAGGTTATGTATATGCTTTAAGAACACTTTTAGAAAAGAGTAAAGTTAATATGACTATGATAAAATGGTAGTGTTGTTGAAATGCTATTCTCACACTCACACTTATGCATGACTATGCATGAAGAGACCATGATTATGATTACTGAAAAGCTATTCTTATGAACACATAATGAACATGATGTGAAAGGTTATCTCACGTAATGAAGAATCTAAGTTGGAAGGCAATTCTCACCTAATTGAATCTAATGGTATATGTACACATGGACGGTGAAAGTTTATTCTCACACATGATCTAATGAGCTACCCTAAAGAAACAATTTAGGACTTAATAATTACTCCGTAGGAATTATTCTTAGCACGGAGTGGATATTGAGCTATTGGATCCACATTAAGCAAACATGATGATCTTCTTACCTTAGGCAAGTAGGACAACCCTTTTTGGTGTGGGTAACACCAGATTCCACATAAGCTCACATGGTCTATGTCGGTTAAGGCTAATTCGCACAAGGTCAAGTCTAATATGAACTATCGCTACTCAAGAATATTTAGTTAGCATCGGTGAGAGTATGGGATCTTATTCATGCATTTCACAAGAAGGCTTTAGAGGTTTTCATGGTAGGTTCTTTATCTTATGATTATCTTTATTTTGAATATGCTTATGACTTATGCTTATGATGTGTGCTTAACTTGGATTGTTGCTATAAGTTGCTTTCCTTGATATGTTTGACTGAAGGTGAGTGTTCCATTGTGTATGAGAAAAAAGCTAAGTATGAGATCAAAAAGGCAATAAATGTAAAAGAGGACATAATGTGACTTGCTTTGCATGGGCGGGATTATGGGGTCTTATCCATGCATTACATAAGCTTTCCTTGAGATGGCTTATGAAGGGTTTCTCTTATGATATGATGTTTTAAATGCATTGACTTTGCCTATGACTATGATGTTATATCTTCTGCACACAAGTTAAGGTTATTGTTCCTGATGATTATCACTCATGTTAATGTCTCTTATGATTGTGTTATATGTTTTATGTTGACTAATGCCTATTATATACTTATGTTGATTATTTATTCAAACCATTTAGCACATTATTGTACTAACCCGTACTTTTGCCTATATTCTTATCAAATGTAGGACTTGGTGATATTGACTTCCATTCTTGTGGCTAAGTTCTTTGTTGATCAAGAAGATAAGTTATGGTGAGTCCTCATAGTATTCGAGGGCTTGACCTCCATGTCTTTTATGTTTCATTTTAAGTTTAGATCTATTGTATGGGCTGCGTCCCAAAGTCATTTCATGTATTAGATGGTTTGAGACAAGAAAAATGTTTTAATTTTTGGCACTTTTCTACAAGATTATCAAATTAAATCATGCATGTAAAAAATCTGATTCTATCAGGAAGGCTAAGAAAACTTCAACAAAATCAGGTTATTACAAATGAGTATAATTTTTGCTAGAATAAACTCGAGGCATAGAAAACCAACCTTCGGTGTCGATAAAGAGAAGATTGAAATTCTAGGAGACAATGTAATCCAATTCCGAGCACAAATCAGCATTAAACATACTCTAAAAATATGAAAAAATAGGAACTAGCGTGCGGGTGTGTGTTTGGGAAGATAAAAAGTGAGGGAAAGTGAATGAGTTTGAAACTTTAAAACCTTTGGCCTGCAAAACTCTCTAGTATTCGCCCATTCGACGACATTAGTCGAGCTCGCCTATCCTCTCGGTGATTCGCCGATTGTTCAGTTACCTCGCTTAGTTTTACAAAACCTCCGGTGAGTGTGGGGGTCCCAACGACAATCTCAGTTGAGAACGCCGACATGGTCAGCGATGCGCCAATAATTTCTTAGGCTTGCTGAGTTTTACAGATTCCAATTTAAATATACCTTGGGTTAAACAACGGATTAGGTCGGGCCGCCGACCTCTTCAGTGACTCACTGATTGGACTTGTTGCTCGCCACCCTGCACTTTTTCGAACATTTTCCACTCTTCAACCTGTTCAAACATCGCACCATTATTTTACCAAAACACAAATAAAAAGTATTAAGGGGTTTTGGGTTGCCTCCCAAACAACGCCTTCGTTACACGATGCAAGTTCACCTTCATAACACGTTCTTGGGGTTGACCATGGTGTCGCTAGGTAACCTCTCTTTTTGTGTTAAATTTAAGTGAGACTACATCTGACCTATTTGGGCCTCTAGCTGGTTGATTGATACTAAATGGGAGGTAACAGTTTGGCCAAGGGTCGACACGTCTTCTTTCAAATCTTTCAAGATCTTGTCTGACCCCTCAACTTTATTGAGGATTCAAGAAAGCATAAACTCAAACCTATCACCTTCCAAATCCTTTGGTTTTTGGCGCTCGTGGGAAGGCACATACCTATCCTTCTCCCCATCCTTCCAATTAGGATTACGACCTCTCCATTCACGCTCTTTCCAACGTTTATCTCAAGCCCAACCTTGGTTACTACCCTGCCTTGGGTAGTTTGAACTATGACCACTGCCTTGGTTGGCTAGGAAGTTCACCTCTTTGTTGTACAAAGCATCAAATTGTGCCTCTTCCAGATTTGCACACCTGATACTCATATCATTGACATCCCGAGAACCAGCTCCAGTGACATATTTGGAAAAAATATCAAGTTGTGTCAGGATCTTGGCCATGTTTTGGTCCCTCTCTTGATCTTTCTCCATCTGCTGCTTGGTCAATTTGAATGTAAGAGGGGAGACTTCATCTTCACGGGTGTACCAAGCCCGATTTATCATGGTCATGCCATCGAATGGCTGAGCTTCAATCACGTAAGGTTGTTGCATAAAACCTCCTGGAGAATGTTCGTTATCAACGCCCTTGTTCACCGAGTCTAGGCTCCGGTAGAAACATTGCAGCAATACGTTGTCAGACAAACCATGATTTGGGCGTTGGAGCACCAACTTCTTGAATCAAAGCCAAGTCTCATGAATTGGCTCGCCCTCCAAATGATTAAAGCTTTGGATACTGTCCCGAAGTGTCATCATCTCCGAGGGAGGGAAAAATCGCACATTAGATGAGGTGACCAACTCCTCCCACGAAGTGATTGAGTCGCGTGGCAGTTCAGGTAGCCACTTGCATGCTTCTCCCATCAAAGAGAATGGGACCAATCATAAACGAATCGACTCTTGGGATATATTTTTGAAAGAGAATGGTCTGCACACATCTCTAAAATTTTGAATGTGCTTATGAGGATCTTCATGAGGCAATCCACTGAAAAGTCCCTTTAGTTGCAAGACCTGCAACATCGTACTTGTGATGTGAAATACAACATTCCCTTCTGCTAGAGGCATGCGAATGGCACCAATACCGCCCATGAGATGGGGGTCATTAACATGAGGCTCATTTACATCATTAAGGTTTCCGATGTCGTCTTAATGGCCTAGTTGGCTGCCATTGCTGCCGTTCACACTTATATTTCCTTAAATATTCACACAAACAAAAAAAATACAACTAAAAATTAATCAAGTAAACTATGAATAACAAAAGTGAAATTTAACTCAACTCGAAGTTCTCTAACAACAGCACTCCCCGGTAGCGGTGCCATTTTGATGTTTACGTAATCAAGACACAATTTCCAATTCAAGTGTCTACGATTGTACAATTGTAATATTACCCAACACAATGGGTTGGGGTCGAGTCCCATGGGAGCGGTTTCTGAGAATTAAGAGTTAAGCGCGAATATGATAGAGTTAACCATAGCTAAAAACATTATTAAGTAAAAACATAATAAATTAAGGGGTTGACATTAATGTCAATTATCAATGGGCGTTGTTGTCGATTAATGAACAAAAACAGTGAAAACAAAAAGATGTGAATATAGGAGATGGGATTCTTGGGATGTGTTATGAAGATTGGATAAATTACACAATGGGTTAAATGGTATTGATAATCAATTGCTGCATATTTGTAACTAGGCTAGACTTTAGTGGGGGAAAATTCTCTCTCGAGCAACTTACCCCGAATCACCTCGGTTTCTCTCAAACACCGAGTTACGGCTTTAAAGCACAACCTTCGCCTTAGCCCATTCAGTCTCTCGAGCTGAATGTGTGGGAAAAAGGCCTAGGATTAAATCTCTCTAGTGGAACCCATGATGACCGAATAACCTCCGGCTATCGATTTAGTAGTCTTAGTTTTGAAACCTCTCTCGAGCAAGCCAAAAAAACTAAATGAAATCGCATTTAAACAACAAATAGACTAAGAATAAGAAATATCGATCAAGAAATTTCACTCATATTCACAAATCACACCCCAAGAATTGGAGTTTTAGCTAGACTTAGTGAAAAGGAAGAAAATGATACCAAATCGAAGTAACAGCAACTGGGTATGATTTATATTCACTTTAAATGAGTATAACATGAAGAATCTTCAACACCCACTTCCAATTTCTTGGAATTGAAAGTCTTCAAATCTTTAAAAGCTAAACAAAATATTCTCTACTTGAAAAACTTAGAAAATAAAATTGTTGTTTCTGAAATTGCACACTAAAATAAAATTCAAACTAGTATTTATAGTTGTCAAAAAATGTGTTGCGAAGGATCACTCGGCGCAGTTAGTCGGGATCGTCAATGCACTCGGCGATCCGCCCTTTGGTCTGCTTCATCGCCTTTCAGCTATTGCCTTCATCATCTTCACGTTCTGGATCATTGGGCGATATAGTACTGATTCGTGAAACTGTTCGGCAACACGCCGACTGCTCCGTTTCATCGCCGACTTGATCTTTTCCTTCAGGGCTCTGCACACTAGAACATTGGGTGAGGTTAAGGCCATTTGGCGACTCGTTGCATTCATTAGACTATCCTCATGCTTTCTTTTCTTTGTCTTTTTAGCCGTTTTGTTCCATTTTGCCAAGTAGTGTCCATGTTTTGCCTCAAACTCCAAATACCTGAAATTTAAGGATTTCCATCAGTTATTGACACAAAATATGCATTTGAGGACACTAATTCTATTAAAATGAATCCCTAAATGAGTCCAAATCATGAACTCATCATGTAAGACCCCGTAAATTAGTTAGTTGAAATAGTGAGTTGTTGAGCGTTTGGTAAGATGTTTGGAGTGTCGTATGAGGATAAAAACTCATAAAAATAATTCCCGTACTTAGAAGTGGGGTTTTAGGGCTTAAATGTCAAGGTAATACAACCCAAGGGCCAACCCTAAAGCCTAACCCCAAAGACCCCAAAGAAACATGAAGTTGCTAAAAGTTTGGTGACCTACGGAAGGGGACCATACTCCGCAGGTCAAGGTCCCCGCCAACTGCTTATCTCTCTTCCTCGCACCCCTAAATGACCAGACTTTGACCCAGACCACGGAAGGCCAGGATGGCCCGTGGTCCCACCCACGGTCCATGGGTGGGTGGTCATGGATGGCCACTGGTTTTTTTGTTTTGGTTCGGTCAAGTGAAGGGCTAATTGGTAAATTCATTTTATGATTTATTAACTTGGGGGGACAGTTATTTTAGGTGAATTAAAGTATTTTAAGGGTGTTAAATGTTGTAAGCCACTATTTCCAATTCATTAGTTTCAAAACCTCCCAAAGTTAGAAACTGCATCTCTAAATATTCTCTCTCTGGAATCAAAGAAGAAAAAGAAGAAAAAGAAGAAGAGAAGAGTAGAGGGCAAGTGTTTCTCCATTGATTCAAGATTATTTTAGGGATTTGATTAAAGGTATGTGAAGCTTAATCATCTATGGGTTATTCCACCCATAGGGCCCCTATAGTTTCCCCCACTTGTGAAATAAAGAACCCCATTAAAGCTAGGGTTCTGCTTGCATTGTGGGTATGGTTTGGGTGTGATTCCTATCTAGTGGATATCACCGAATTATGATTGATTTAGCTTTTTTTTAGTGATATGATGATGATTTCATGTGATTTCCATGTTATACCCTAACCTAAGTTGATGAATGTGATATTTGTGGGTTTATGCCATTAGAGGCAAAATTGAAGGCTCTAAAGTGATCTTCCTAAATCAATGTCATGTATAGTAATTGATCAATGTCAAGATCATATATTCATGAATTGAACTAGACTTTATTGAATATCATGGATCATGACTTTTGAAGATGAAATTGAACTTATATGATCAAGTATGACTAGAATCACCTTCTAATGATCAATTTGATTGAATAAGCTTGTAATTTATACATGAATTATGATAGAATGAATTTGATCTTGATAATAGGTCTTTAAGCCATCAATTCTAGGGCTTTAGGGGTAAGGCCAATATTATGTGAATATGTTGTGGATTGCTTCTCTCTTACACTCTTAGACATGAAAATGTTATGAGATTCAATTTCTCTCACATAGAATGATTCTAGGTTGCCAGAATAATCTAAAATGAATCAAAGTATGTTAGATTAGAATAGTTTGAAGTTGTGATATATGATCCCTTCTTGAGTATCTTGACTTGGTTGGATAAGACCAAGATAGAATAGCTTGGGATTGAGGATTTACAGTCTCCTAAACATACCTTGGCTTAGTATTATACGATGTATGTCAAGGGTAGCATGAGTTAGTCATGGTAGCCTAGGATTGATGATTTATACTCTCCTATGGGTAGCTTGACCTAACATTGTTAGAATGCTTTCATGGTAGCATGACTTGGTTTGGCCAACACCATATCATGGTAGCTCTGGGATAGAGGACTTTTACTCTCTTAAGGGTATCTTAGGATTAAGGATCCATACGCTCCTAAGGGAAGCTTGAATTTGCATTGAAAGATGCATTTCAAGGTTAGCTTTAGTTAGGTTAGTTATTGTGGCTTGGGATTGAGAACTCATACTCTCCTAAGGATAGCTTAGTGTTCAGAATCATATTCCCCTATGCATAGCTTTCATTTGTATCATATAGTATACTTGTAAGGGTAGCATTACTTAGTTGGTTTAGGACTATCTCATGGTATTTAGGATGGGACATTTGTACCTTTCTTAGAATAGCTTGGACTTACATCTTTGTGTGTATTCCAGGGTAGTTAGCTTAGCTTAACCTAGTTATGTTAGTAAGAAGATAGTACAGATTAGCCTATTAGGGGATTATTCCTTGGTAGCCTTGAAGCGGTAAATAGAATATATGGATTAGTCCCCAACTAGTGAACCTTTATTGTAGTCTAAAGGAGTACGTAGTGTGGGTAGTAGTATGGGATACGATCCATACATGGCACAACAATGACTTGAGGCTAGTTCTGAAGGGTTCTCTTATGTAGTGTGAGTTGGCTTGGGTTGTTGTCATAGTTGCCTTCAAAGATATAATTGACTAAGGTGATAGTACCCTTGACTATATGAAGCTAGCCAATTGTAAGACCTAAGGAGGGTGAATGTGAGTAGGATGACTTCAAGACTATGCTTAGTGTGAAGGATAGTATGGGATGCCTTTCATGCATTGCACAAGTGCATTTTGAGGTTACATAGAATCATGGTGTCCTTATGGTAAAAAACTTATGACTTAACCATGCATTTAGATTGTGATTAAGATGACCAAAAAGAGATACTTGGCTTGGGTAGTAGTATGGAATGCTATCCTTGCTTTGTACATTTATGCTATTGAGGTCACTTAAGAATGGTGCTATTATGGTATGGATGACCAAGGGTCAAATAGTCTTATGTGATTATGACTTATCTCCTATGCTCATTAACTATGTCTTATGTTGACTTATGTTTATATGATTCTTATATTCTAGACCATGCTATGACTATGATGATTATGTATGACTATGTTATTTTCTCTTATTCTTACGTCTTATGTTGACTAACCATTTGAGATGCTCTTATGTTGTTATATTAGCCTTCATACTTGGTACATTTTGTAGTAACGCATATTGCCTACATTCTAACCAAATGTAGGGTTGGAGGCTTGAGTTGCTTTGGAGGCTAGGTTTCTAAGGTGCTAGAAGACTTGAAGATTTGGTGAGTCCTCATCGCTTCGAGGACAAACCTATATTTCCCTTATGTCTTTTCTTTATGCTTTAAACTTTGTATGGGTTGCGTCCGAAGACTTTATTTCAAGAGTTTATATAGATGGTTTGAGACAAAAATGTAGTAAAAGACTTCTTCTTATTTTTATGAAAATGACTTAGATTGTAAAGGTTTAAATTTTCCCGTATTTGGTTTTTTATTACCAATGTTATGATGCTAAAGGATAGTATGAAACCCCTTCTAGGTCAAGTACGCCATGTTATCTCTAGGGGGTACCCCTGAATCGTGACAAAAGAACACAGGCAAGAAAACCCCAAGAGAGGATTATAAGTTGGGTTACTCTGACTTTACCCTATCACTCACAATCCATTTACACCCACCCCCAACAAAATAAAGTGTGATTGTCCACAATGCATCAAAAAAAAGTGAAAGGATCGGGTGAAGCAAACTTGTGGTGCAAATGCGCCGAAGACCTCTCAAAAAGCTGGTGGGTGCGGTTTCCCAAACCCTGCTGGATCAACACTCAGGTCACCATCAGTAGAGCCCACATCAACATTCTCAGCACCCTTAGTACTGCTATTATCAATTCTCACCGCACCATCAGTAGTGGCCACATCCACAATCCGAACACTCTCAGTGGTGCTGTTAGCTACTCTTACAACATTAGCACCCTCAGTAGTGCTGACAAACTCTGAAGTACCAACACAAACCTCTTTGGCTCACTGTTGTCGTAACTCCTCATCAACTATAGACGCCAACCGAGCCAGCTCAATTTGTTAGCATTCTCACTTCTTCTATGTCTCAGCCTCAGCATCATCCAACGTAAGACTGGAGAGAGGGTGGTTCCCTATGGCATGTGAAGAAGCAAGTGGCGGCATAGTTTCACCGTATAAGGCATTCAACACCACCGTATCCTCTGATGCCGTGGGAGCAGACTCAAGCTCGGTCTTTGGTGGAGCTAGGAAGGCATCAAGGTCAACCCAGAGATTAGATAACTCACTGTGGAAAGTAGAAATATCGATGGTGGGGGACGACCTCTCTAAGACACGGAGCTCAAATGCATCCAGGCGCTGGTGAATGGCTTGAAATTTACGGTCCAACAATTGCTCCATCCACATCTCAGACTCATCTATCGACCGCTGCATCCATGGCTTCACATGCTGGAGCAGCGTGGCAATCTGGGCCTCCAGCTTCTGCACATAGGATAGGGTCACATCAACAGACCTTAATAAGGGAGTTACTGTGGAGGAGCTAGGGGTTTACTGTCTGTCGAAGATGGGGAAGCTGGGGCATCCTCAGTAGTGGCTGGAGGGGTAGGATCATCACACTGCATCTGCTCCACATCTGCTACAAGGTCTGCTCCCAATTGTGGCACCCAAACCTGCGGCTCCCTGCGAGGTGCATCTACATTGGCCTAATCCCGAATCAGGCTAATATCTAGGATCTTGGTCGCCTGAAGCAACCGATCACAACGCCAAAGTCGTACTCCAGCATCCCTACAAAGCTGGAAGATTAGGAATGGGAAAAGCACGGTGGTGGTGGACTTGAAGGCCCTCTCATGTATCTCCGCAATAAGAATGCCGGCAAAGTAGACCTCCAACCAAGCAACGAAGACTGCATCAAAACTGCTTGGTCATATGTGAGCACATTATCTGCCTGAGTAGGGGAAACTGACTTCACGTATCAGGACACTACTTCCAGTTCAAGTACTAACGATCGCGAGTAGTAATATAATCCAACCAAGGGTTGGGATCATTCCCACAGGGAGTGGTTTCGAGAATTAATAACCAAGTACAAATCAGTTCAAGTTACTCATAACTACAAGACATTTACGAATAAAAACATGTTAAATTAAAGAGGGTGGCACAAGTGTCAATTATCAAATGGGGTGTTTGAATTCAACGAATAAACAAAAATAGCATAAAAATATTATGATGGGGAATATGGAGACGGGATTTTTGGGATGTGATAGGAATATGGGTGAAGATAAACAGCCAGGTAAGTCCAATTAATAATCAATATGTTTAAATTAGTAACTAGGCTAGACTTTAGTGGGGCTAAATTTTCTATCGAACAATTTACCCAGAATCGAATCGGTTTCTCTCGAACACTGATCAACAACAATCAAGCACAACATTCACCTTAGCCCATTCACTCTCTCGAGCTGAATGAGTGGGAGACGGTTTAGGATTCGCTCTCTCGAGCTGAACCCACGACAACCCACTAACCATAGGCTATCGATTCAGTAGTTTTTGCTTTAAAACCTCTCTCTCGAGCAAGTCAAAACATGAAGTTCAAATTGTATTTCTAACTACAATTCATTAAATTCAAACACAACTACTGAACGAAATAACAGTTAAACATAAATTAAACTATCAATTAACAACACCCGACAGTAAATTCAACCCATATTCACATAATCACACCCCAAGAATTGGGGTTTTAGATACACATAGTAAAGAGATAGAAATCAATACCGAAATTTGTTTCCATCAATTGGATTCGATTGAATATGTCTTTACAAATGTCAAAGATGAAGATTCTGCAATACCAACTTCCAATTTCTTGGAATTGGAAACCTTCAAATCCTCAAAGATCAAGAACAATGTCTCCCAAAAACGCTAACAACTAAAACTGAATACTAATCTCAAAATTTGCTATTCCTTTCCAAAATTCGATACTAAGCTACAAATTTAAATGGGTATTTATAGTTTTCAAAAAAAATTACTGCGAAGGGTCACTCAATGTAGTTAGTCGAGATCACTGATCAACACGGAGATCTACCCTCTGGTATGGTTCATCGCCTTTCTTCTTTTTACTTCGCCATCTTCGTAGTTCTGTAACTTTAGGCGATAAGGCATTGCGTTACGGAACTGTTCGGCGATTCTCCAACTACTCCTCTCTGTCACCAACCCTATTTTCTCCTTTAGATATTGTCACACTGGAACATTAGGCGAGACCATAGACATTCGGCTACCCACCTAATGGTTTAAGCGATCCTCAGGCCGTCTTCTCTTTGTCTTTTTCAGCTGCCTTGTTCCTTTTTGCTCGATAGAGTCCATGCTTTGTCTCTCAATTCAAATACCTAAAACTCAAGGATTTTCATCAACTAGTGAGACAAAATATGCTTTTGAGGACACTAAATCTATAAAAACAAAGCCCTAAATGAGTCCAAATTGTGGACTCATCAACACCCCCAACTTAAACTTTTGCTTGTCGTCAAGTAAATCTCAAGTTCAACAGTTCAAAAGGGATGTCTCAAACATTGCTACACAAGACTCAGTCATGCATGTACACAACAAGACTCAACTTACTCATGCAAGTACAAATTTTGTACTCAAAGACTCAAGTTGTGACACACCGTTATCAATGATTCTCAAGCTCACAATACTTGCTTCAAATGCTAGTTCAAGCTCAATAAAGTGTTCAAATGCCCTCACACAAAGAATGATTCCAATTTCATACACAAAGGTTTAATCATTTAAAGTTCCAGAATCAAATGCAATGCTCACACTCACACTCACAAAGATGAACACAATGCATACTTTCACCCACAGGTTTGCCCGTATTTTCCAATCAACCTTTGTTTCAGCGCACTCAAGATCAAAAAGGTCTTTTCAAGGCTTGTAATGGGGTTGAGTGTAAAGGAATGGTCATTTAGGCTCAATGACTTCTATCCTCATGAAATGTGGTGCTCACAACAATTCCTTTCATTTTCCTCATCAAGTTCATTCGTGCTCACAAGTCATTCCACTATTCACTTTCCATGGTCTGTTGGAAACTCCAATTCTTTTTGCATTTTTCAACTTTATTCCACAACATTTTCTTTTTCTTTTTCATTTTTTACTTCTCTTTTTCTCTCTTTTTTGTATGGAGGGGTACCATTTTTATCAAAACCATGAGTAAAAGGGGACTTTCTTGCACAGTTTGATTTGCCTTGCCTTTTCACTACATACCCAACTTGGGCTTTTGGCCTAGGTTGGCTATTCAAACAAACCACAAATCATGAGGATTAGGGGCAATGGATCAAGAAAGGTTATGTTTTCATCAAGTTTCTTCCAAGAAAAGGTAAGGCTCAAGGGGTGTTCAAAAGAGGTTCGCACACTCACAAGGTAGGCCATAAAAAGAGGTATAATGTCAGATTGGCTCACACTCTTAAAAGTAGCCTAGGATCATATCAAGAGATAGCCTCACTTAGTCGACCAGACCAACGGGGGAAATTCTAGGTGTGGACTCATCAACACCCCTAGCAAAATAAAGCCCTAAATGAGTCCAGTTCGTGGACTCATCAACACCCCTAACTTAAAATTTTGCTTGTCCCCAAGCAAAGTTAAGTTCAGCCGTTCAAAAAGGGTGTCTCACACAGTGCTACAAAAGACTTAATCATGAATGCACACAACAAGACTCAAATTACTTATGCAAGGATCAATTGTGTTCTCAAAGATTCAAGTGGTGACACACCATTACCAAAGGTTCTCACGCTCGCAATACTTGTTATTTGTGCAAGTTCTAGCTCAACAAAAAGTCTCTCAATCCCCTCACATAAAGAATGATTCCATATTTACACACAGAGATTAATCAATTCAAGATCAGGAATCAAATGTTATGCTTACACTAAAAAAGGAGGAACACAATGCATATTTTCACCCATAGGTTTGCCCTTATTTTCAAATCAATTTTCGATTTGGCTTACTCAAGATCAAAAAGGTCTTTCTAAGGCTTGTATTGGGGATGAGTGCAAAAGTATGGTCATTTAGGCTCAGTGACTTCGTCCTCATGAGATGTGGTAGTCTCAAGGCATTCCCTTCTTTCCTTTATCAATTCTTTTGCAGGTGCTTCTAAGTCTTCTTTTTATTCACCTCCATGGATTGTTGGGAAACCCGATTTTTTTTATACTTTATTTCGCAGTTTTTATTTATTTATTTATTGAAGGGTTTCCATCATTCTGCAACACCATGGGTTAAGGGGGACTTTTCTTGCACTTCTTGACTTTTCCTTTTCCTTTTCACCACACCCCCAACTTAGGCTTTTGGCCTAAGTTGGATATTTGCTATACACAAATCAAGAGGATTATAGGTAGTGGGTAAAGTAAGGTCTATTGTTCATCAATGCTCTTCCAAAGAAAGGTAAGGCTCAAAGGGTGTTCAAAAGAGATTCACACGCTCACGGGTAGGCCACAAAAGAGGTATATGTCAAATTTGGCTCTTTAAAGTTGCCTAAGATCATTTCAAGAGGACACCTTTCTAAATCAATTAGACTAACAGGGTAAATTCTAGGTTTATTCATGTATGGTTCAAAGCAAGCTAATCACACAAGGCATCAACACTTACGTCAAACTAGACTACACACTTTTGCTAGTATGCAATGTTCATTACAAGAGAATCAATTCGATAAATAGCTAATCACAACAAGATGCAAAGAGTTCGCATATTGTCTATACTACTTCATTTGGCCTCATTGTAGCCGTACATTCATGTTCGTTCAATTGAGAGCACTATTCAAGTCATCGGTATTGATCAAAACCTAGATTCAATTTTTTGCAAAAGAACAGCCACATTCAAATTACGAAGGGTGGCAAAAATGT
The DNA here is from genome assembly GCA_029582315.1 of Solanum tarnii x Solanum tuberosum. Classification (NCBI taxonomy): domain Eukaryota; kingdom Viridiplantae; phylum Streptophyta; class Magnoliopsida; order Solanales; family Solanaceae; genus Solanum; species Solanum tarnii x Solanum tuberosum. Next base: position 10,137 of record JAJONS010024759.1, on the reverse strand, counting down.
GCAAAAATTTTAAAATTTTTCGGAAGGGTCAAAATCATTTTGCAATTAAACTCAAAAGAGAGCCGTAAGCTCAAACAATCGCAAAGCAGTTTTAAAAACACATTTTAAACAGAACAGCCAAAATGTACATCAAAACACAAGTATCCAAAACAACAAAAACAAGGTGGGACTTACCCCACCACAAATAAGAGCGTTGGTCCTCATATGTAAATAATACCAAATCCAAAAAACCCAAAGTAAAAAAAGACAGAAAAGGGGTGAAGAAAGGTCTTGTCTATGCAGTCTCTCTCTTTGTTGGGGTCTCAGTGGTTGATGGAGCAGTCTCTATATGAACATCAGTGCCCTGCGTAGTCTCAGACTGAATAGCAGTGCCAGATCCGCTAGGAGTTGCTATGAACATCTCAGCCGGTAACATCTGGATCACTAGCTGCACAACCATCCCTATAAGATCTGGCATGTCTCTGACTATGCCCTCATCTATTCTCTCATATGTCTCCTCAGTATCCATTGATATCAGCTCCGCATCGGTCTCTGCATCCGACTCTGCATGTGCGGCGCCATCCCCTTGAGGGCTTAGAGGCCAGGGTGGACGAGGGTGTCTCTGCTGATAATGACTCAACATTGACCTCTGGAGAAGTATCTGATGGGGCTGCTCTTCTACTATCATCCTCCTCTCGTGTAAATTCTGCCTCTATACGTCGGATATCAGTGGAGGAAGACGGTGTGACCTCTATATCGCTAGTAGGATATCGGTGTACTCCAGCACGCCGACATAACTCGGTGATCAGAACAGGAAAAGGAAGAGATGTCTATGTCTGTTTGGTTCTCATAGCCATATCCTATGAAACCAGCAGTCCCAGGTCAATCCCCCTATTGGCCATGATAGAACCAAGGAAAGCCGGCTTAGGATGACGCAGAATGGACTCGTTCTGGGGTTGCAAGATAGTGCTGATGATGAAGCTAAACTAGTACCGGGAGGAAATTTTTATATCCTTCTTCTCAATAGGAGCTCCCGCACCCAACCAGCGCAAGGTGATGTCAGAAATAATCGGACCTAAACAGGCCTTCGGATCGTCCAGGGACGGAACGATAGGCAAACCTTGGTAGGGCAGCACCGAGTGCAACAGTCAACCCATTACAACATTAATACGCTCATTGTGACATTCTACCTCATTGCCTCTAATAATAACCGACTTTATCGGTCGGAAATCACTACTCTTTTTCTTATCTTTTGGGACCAACTTCCCATAGGCTAAGTAGAATTCCCGGACCCAGGAGGGAATGTAAGGGACCCCGTGGTCTAATGAACTTCTCGAACTCATGATACATGAGCGTGTCAAGCACCTCAACATGCTTACCTTCAAAACCCTCCACATATAGTAACTTTTCTTCTAGAATAGTTCATAAACCATCGCCTTTCAACCGATTCAGCAATCTGGGTGGAGGTGGAGCTACGGGGAGTGCAGGGGCCACTAGAGGTGGTGCCGAAGTTGATATCTATCTCTGAGCCTATTTTGTCGGTGCATCAAGGGTTGTTCATCTCCCGACTTAGAAAAATCTGGCTCAATAGCTGACCTTTTTCTAGCGATATGCTTATTTCGTTTTCCTTTATATCCCGATGGGAGATTTTGCTTCCTTTTCTGTGAAGGACGTGATCCTCCTTCATTGATAGTAATGCTCTTTGCCTTCTTCTGAGGTGGTGCATTTACGTTTGTATGTACCATATCTGCAAAAGGTCGTGATTAGTCAGAAGAACAATCACACTAAAACACAGAAAATCTGAAGAAGGATGGTCCGCTGATCAGTCCGCGAATCGCCAAATCTCATCGACGAGCTAGGTCGAACTCGTCGAAGGGATTAGTTTATAATCTAGGCGAATTACCTATGAAAATATCACGAACCAAGAGCACACCCTAGTCGTAACACGGCGTACTCGACCTCGAAGAGGTCTAATACAAGCCTTTTAGCATTCATAACATTCGATATGGAAAAGAGTGCGGAATTAAAAACCTTTTAATCCAAAAACATAAGACTCAAAGGTTAACATCTTTAAATAAAACAATCTTTATACGCAAGTGGAAGATTAGTCTTACATGGCCATCCTAGACAAACATACAAGATAGGGTCACGACACTTTCAAAAATTGAATATACTAAAGTCGATTACAAAGTGTCTTGAAAATAAAAGAACTAAAAATATAGAATCCTTGTCCTCGAACATATGAGGACATACCAAAATATTTTGAGGGAACTCTAATCCCAAGCTTCAACTCTAAGCCAACTCAATCACTTTCCCGCACCTACACTTTCTAGAATATTAGGGGAAAATATGGATTAGCACAATAAGTACTAAATATGATGACCATGCAAAAACATGATTTTAAAACGGACATTTTGGTTGGAAACTCATGCATATTCTATTTGAGAAAATCTTGTAAGTCATGAACAAATAAGGCATAGTTTACATCACAACCAACATATAAAGCATTTACTTCACATTTATACTTTACCTTAAGTAATGATGCTTCGCAAGTATAATTATGCAACACATAACATTTACACCAAGCAGGATACAAGTTAACATCCTAGGGTCTCTATCTAGAGTCATCCTAAGGCACGCTTGAGTGAGACAAGAAGTGGCCGTCCATAGAACCTCATTCATACACACCTAAGTGTTCCTCAAGGCTACTATAGACAAGAACCTTGACATTTCAATATAACATTCTAAGTAGTTCATTTCCTTAGTATAAGAGAGACATGTAATATATTATAAGGATATCATGTTAACTTTCTTCTTTGGAGTCATTTAGGACACATTTATGCATTTAGAGGACTTTCACATATTAGCCATTAACGCTTAGGGAACTCACTTTAGTATCTTCAAAGCCTACTTGTGCTATGTGTAGATAGTATCCCATACTACTACCTACATGTGATAGAACTTATCCAATACCTAGAGTGCACATCCCACATGATGGGCATACGAATTAACTGACATAGACCATACTAGCTAGGCATGGAATCTGGAGTCTACCCTACTCCGTGGAAGGTGTTCTACTTGCCAAGGGTAGAACTAGTGATAAACCTATGTAGGAACATGGTTTAGGGGATATCCAAAGACGTTCATTGTACTCTTGCCTCCTACTAGGGAAGAGCTACCATCTTAACCATATCCACTCAGTGCTAGGCCTTAGTTCCCATAGAATAATTTCTTTCACATATGCGTACTAGAGAGGGCACCCTCATTAGGTTTACCGACCCATAACACATCTACCAGGAAGGGAACCATAAGGATCTACCGATCAAAGTTCATCAATGATATCTTATTAACTTTCTTAGAGAGGGTTTTTTACCGTTACGGTCCACCAACTCTATGACTATCATTTCGCACAAGAAAGAGGTTACCACCATTAGGTCTATCGCTTCAAGGTTTTACATTCACATAGGGTCATAGACTTATCATCAAGAGGTACCATGCTTAAGTCTACCGGTTCCAGACATGGCCTTGAATTCCTCATAAGTCATTTATAGAAGGGCACCAACATAGGTCTACCGATCCTAGATAGTCATTCATTCATTTAAGAAGATGTTACCCATCTAAGTCTACCAATTCATGCACAACTAGATACTTAGGTGAAGATACATTCATTATTCAAGAGAAGGATGCCTAAGCCTACCAAGTCAGGAGATCACATTCAATAGCCTTCATGCCCCAAGAAGAGGCACCTAAATCTGCTACATCAATTCCCCAGATAATGCCTTCATGACCATAATCACAATACAAAACAACATGTAAACACCTCCACCATAAGTGGATCAACCCATACAAGAAAAATTCTACTAATTCCATGAGATTAGGTCAACTTACCATTCATCCAAGCAAAAACTACAATTACTCAATTCTCTAACAATTAAACTTAGATTGGCATAGATAACAATAGAAATCAAAACTACAATTCAATCTAAGAACAATTCTATCAATATTCGTTCATAAACAATAAACCCAATTCATAAGTCAAATTTAGGCTTTTAGTGAAAACATGGATTCTTGAAGAAACTTCACATGAAATCATAAATTATATCTTAATTCACCAATATAATACTTTTGGAAACATTTTACCAACGAACCCATACTTAGAATAGAAATTAGGCTTTTAGTTCTTTGAAGACTTGTGAAACCCTTTTGAATTGACTCCTTGAAAGGAATAATAATCAATGATCAAGGGTCGCCATACCTTAAAGTTGAATTCCCCACGAAATTGAAGAAGAAAGCACTTGAAATCTTCAACCCTAGATCCAACTTGACCTTGAGCTTCAATGGTGTTCTAGAGAGAACCTTTTCGAAAGAGGGGTTTTGATTTTGAAGAATGAATTCTAAATGGAGGTTTAATGTATTAACATACTTAAAATACCTAAAAATACATAAAACAATTGACACCATACCAAACAAGACTTAATATCAATTTACCAAATGCCCCTTGCCCAAGCCTTGTCACTTGACTGCAACCCATGTTGAATCGAAAGACCCCCATCCACAGACCGTGGATGGGTTGACGGAGCGTACTGGTCTTCCGTCAATGGTGGCTGGGGCTCCTAAAAAGTGATCCTGTCTCCCTAGGCTAAGTATGGACCTAAGTAGCCTGATCTACGGTCTATCAATGGACCTACTGGCCGTAGATGGCGAACCATAGGTCATCACAATTTGGCAGTTTTGGGGTTTAACTTAGGGTCCTCCGCAAGGACCATTAGGGGGCTCCTTGGGGTGTCGTACCTGGATGTTTAACCCCTAAACATAATCACCTAGGTACTAGGGTCACTTCTAAAAGTTTTAGACCTCAACCACACATCAACTTCAACAAAACCACATTAGAACACACTAGTACCAAATGACTCATTTCTGAATGTCATGGTCGTTCTTAACGTTTGACCTCCAAAACTCTTCCAACCAAACTTCAAAGCCAAAACTCATCATTTAAACAAGTTACTAACTTCTAAAACATATGTAAAGCTCTAGTTTATCCTATTTTCATTTTTAGCGTCACTACAGAAAAAGTCTATTGGGTGAGACGCCGATTACTTTCGGCGATGACGAAGTTGTCCGCCAAAAGATATAGTGAAAAAGGGTAAAGGGGGCATGCAAAGGGCGGTCTAAAGCTCTATTGGCGAGTCGCCAACTACCTTCGGCAACCACTGATATGTCCACCGAAAGTTACAGATCTCTCAACACTATGGACATGAATGAAGAGCAATCTAAGACCAGTAGTCTAACCATCGAGTCGTTTGGCGAGCACCACCCAGCTCGCGGAATGATTCAACGTGCCTATTTTTCAACCTTATTTTGCCTTTCATAGATCATAACTCATATTCCATCAACACATATAGCATTACTACATTAGACATGGATGATAACATAATTAAAGCAACCCATCTCTCATAATCATAATCTCATGATATTCTTCTATAATCAACAAACCACATCACAAGATCACAATTGAGTTGTATGGGGGTTTCATGGGTTCTTGGGGATTTCAACATAAAAAGCATAACAAATCATCAATTTAATCATAATAAAAACTAAATCAAACATTAGAATTGTTTTTTAAAGGAACCCATGCCTTCGAGTAAAACCCTTACTTTTGGGGAATTTCTATATATGAAATTGGGGTTTTGAAGGGACTACATGGATGAATTCTATCCATGGATGAAGTGCTACAATACCTTAGAAATGGAATCCAAATGAAATTTTGTATAAAACATTGCTCCTTGAACCCTAGCCACAACTTCCTTCTTCTTCTTCTTTCCTAAAGTTTGAGAGAGAATTTTTGAGAGAAGATGAACTTTTGGGAATTATTTGGGTCTTTGGGGAAAATGACTTTGTTTGGGTGAATTTGACTTAAAAATGACTTATATAATGACCCAAAATGACTTCACTTTGATAGGACTTAAAACGGTATTTCCCAAAATAATCCTTACTTAAAGTGAGCTGCCAGGGACCATGTGGGGCTCCATGAGTTGTAGTCATGACCACAAGCCGTGGTCCCATCCATGGTCTTGAGGCAGTGGCTAGGCAACAAGTGACTTTAGCTCACAAGACCAAGGCATCTTCACGAGGGGCTCCATGAGCCGTCGTCCCTCTCGTGGACCTTCAGGAAGTGGCTAAGCGACTTGTCCATCAATCCTCAACCACTTAGGCATGATCAAGGCCACTCCCGCGAGCTGTTTAAAGCTTCACGAGCCATGAAGTGGCTCATGTTGAGAAGCCAATTTGAGGAAGCCTTGAAGAGCCTACTTCTTCGACCTTCAGGAGTGGCACCATGACTCATGGTGACCACCACTAGTCGTGAAGGCCCTCGTGGTCTTGGGGCAACGCCTTGGAAAGGCTTCGGCACCCTTGGCCCTTGCCTCTTTGCCCTTTGACCTTGGCCACCTCGATGTTGAAATATCTCCCCCTTGGGAAAATTCGTCCTCGAATGACAAGCTAGACACTTTACGGAAGTAAAGAATCAAGACTAGTAGCCCATCATGCAAGAAACATTAAAATAATGAACAATTCAAAGGAGGAAACATCAACTCCAACTCAAACATAAACAATTCATCATTAGGAAGTAGGAACTAAATCTAATAACCCATTGTGCATGAAACTCAAAATTTCTCGTATTCGTAGGAGGAACTACCTTCTGTAACTAAATGTATGCTCAACACAATATCATGGAGCTCAATATGCAATTACTCTCAAAAGCATACCGAAGCATGTTCATCTACTCATTTCATGAAGTCAAATAGGCAACTCATACTATATGCACAACAACATGAGAAACATAAATCATGAAAACTCATTTTCTTACTACACATGAATTTCTCAAGAACATGCAGAACTTAAGAAAATCATAGAAGGAAAGAGATGAAGGTATCGGGACTTCATATCGGCCTCGGACACAAAAGTAGCACCCTCAACTAAGTGATTTATCTGTAACACCTTCACGGAAGCTATCTCCTTGTTTCTTAATCTCTTGAATTACCGATCAAGGATCTCTACCATAACCTCTTCATATGAAAGACTTTCGTCAACTAGCAACCCTTTTAGCGAAATAATGGATGCCAGATCTCCAATACACTTCTTAAGCATAGAAACATGAAATACCGGATCAACCTGGGACAACTCATTTGGCAAATCCAACTCATAGGCAACCTTCCAAATATGTTTAAAAATTTGATATTAGCCCACATACCGCGGACTAAGTTTCCCTTTGGTGCCAAATATCATCACGCCTTTCATGGGTAAGATTTTGAAATAGACCTAATCATTAACTTCAAATTCTAGATCTCTTCTTCTCACATCGGCATAAGACTTTTTTCTACTTTGAGCCGTTCTCAACATCTCTTTAATGAGTAAACTTTGTCAATAGATTCATAAACAAATTCGAGCCAATAAGAGCATTTTGACCTAACTTAAACTAACCAACCGGAGACCTACATCTCCTACCATACAAGTCTTTAAAAAGAACCTTACCGATAATTGAGTGATAACTGTTATTGTAGGAAAACTCTATTAATGACAAGTGGTCTACCCAATTAGAATTTTAAATATATATAAAATTATAATGAGAAACACTTATACAAAAAATATGCTACTTCCAAGAAGAAAATTCCCTCATCCAACTCTTCAATAGGTAACCTCGATATCTAAGGATCCCGGCATCACCATCTATATAACATATTGATGACTTGAGGTTCCGTGTTAAGATTACTTGGATCATAAAGCTTGAGACCTTTGTCATTTGGTCCTGTTGTTATCTACAGAGGATAATATCAAAATTATTATTTTTTTAGGAAAAGAGACTAAGCTTATAGAATTAATGAGTTAGAGTTCTGATCACCAACTTGTGAGTAAAATCAATGATATTTTTAGTAGCAATCTACTATTTTAAATTATCTTCTGTAATAAAGTATATTGTTTGAATTTTTCTTGGGTGTAAATACTTAGTATTATCTAGGGGTAGGCTAGAGTAAATCTTGTATACATTCTGCTATATTCAACATCTTATGAAAAACTAAATAGGAGGGGCCAAATTTGAATCTTCATACATGTTAAGAACTCAGGAAATTCATGATCTCACACCAGCTATCAACTAGTTGCCTTTTTAGCCGCAAACTACTATTTTAGATGTTGTGTTTAGTATTATTTGGCATAGCTCTGTGTCAAATAAAATGACCAAATTTATGGTGCAAGTGTTAACGTTCCTGAATTTGTCAAACTAAAGTTCTTTACTTTTATACAAAATGTTGTTGACAAAGTTCTTTACGTTCATGCAAACGGTTAACAGAGTTCTTTACTTTACTTTTTTGTTTTTCTTGTAATTCAATATTCTAGCTGAAATCATGAATTAGTTCTTCTTTGCCTTGTTATAATCATAGATTGACTTGGTTTGATTAAGAGTATGACACAGAGGGTTAGTCAGGGCCCATGAATGACCAGGAATCACAAAATCTAGGAGCACTTTTAGTTGCTACTCTTGTACTTTTCTTTTAAAAACAGTACGGGGGAACTTTTTTGTAGCTCATCCTTTAGATCTTTAGCTTGTCCTCAGTGTCATAATTCGTACAACAACTAATTGAATCTAATAGAATACACACACTCTCAATGGAAAAAGACCAGTGTCATTCGAAATCATAAGATAAGACTCGTTCAAATTCAGAACTATAAATATCTCATTTGTAATACATTAGGTGTTGGCATGGTCAGCTGTACACTTCATTACCTTTGTTGTTTGCATGGTCAGCTATACACTTCATTTTTGCATTCTAGGGAAGTCATCTTGAGCTTATTGTTTAAAAAATACAGAAAATAAGAAACATGAATGCTACAAACCAAGCTAAGTGTAAGATGCTTCATCATATTGGTAGCAAGCCTTTTCAAGAGATTATTTATGAAAATGTATTATAAGAAAAAACAATTCCTAAAGGCACTTCTTCCTCGACTGAATCATTCAAATCAAGAGAAAAACAAATTTTTGAATGAGGAAAACTAATACTTGAATTATTGCTTGTCTACCTTAGAAGATGAGATAAAAAAAAATGAAAATGAAAGAATTTTTTGCTGCTCAACAATAACATCTCTCGCCTACGACATGACCTATTTCAACGGAATAAACATTGTTGTTTGCTACTAATCAAGTTAGTAACAATATACCTGATTTTTAAATTTATTTTGTTGATTTGTATATAGTCATTTTTTTCTTAAACTAAATCTAGCAATTGCTCAACTTCACCCTTCTAAAGGGAGGACCCCTTGCTTCACATATAAGTTATCGGGGAATGTAAAGAGTGGCGTTTAGCAACGCAAAAAGATATAGAGAATTGTTCATTTCATGTATTTATAAAACACCAACACTTAGTTCTAAATTAGCAACGGTTCAAATAGGGTATGTTTTAAGACTAGTAATATGAATGGATAACTTAGGCACCATGTTGGCTCGACAATAAATTTCATGTACAACAGCCCTAACAATGGCATCTTCAAATCTCCTTTCCTATTGAAAGACCCTATTATTTCATTCACGTGAAAAAGAATACATAGAAGCTCCCATGGCAATCCTCCACTCTAATTCAAGGGTGTTAGAGCTACCAATGGGACTCAACTCCTAATTCAAGGGTATTAGAGCTACCTATGGAACTCAACTCCTAATTCAAGGGCTTATGGTTTCATCTATTGATTGATACCTTAAGATTAGGTTTCATTTAGATAGCTAAATTGTGATTTAACTATGGGGTGAAATAGTGATGCGTCATTTTTTTAAAAAGACAGCAATATTTTTAACTTAATACTTTAATGTCTAAATTTTCCACATCTACACAACTTCTTCCTTTGTTTCCGACATTACCACGGTTGCACAACTTCTTCCTCCATTTTTGATATTAACTATTGTTGCACAACCCTTCATCCTCTGTTTTTTTTTAAAAAAAATTCTGCACAACTTCTTCCTATAGCTTTACACATTTTCTGCACAGCTGGGCAAAACCTTTTCTGCCTTTCGTTTTTAATTTTCAGCATAGCTACTCAACTTCTTTGATTTTTTATTTTTGCCCTGTTTTCTTTTCTTCCTCTGTTTGGTTTTTAGAAATAGATGTTGAATTCTTT
>JAJONS010024758.1:0-19569 GCA_029582315.1 Solanum tarnii x Solanum tuberosum | reverse complement strand
TCACATAGCCCTCTTAGGCATTAATATAGCCTCGTAGGCAGCACATAGCTCTCTTGGGAATCAACGTAGCTTATAGACAACTCATAGCCCTCTTAGGCAACAACATGGCCCTGTAGGAAGCACATAGCCTTCTTAGGCGTCAATATAGCCCTGTAGGCAACTCATAGCCCTGTTAGGCATCCAAATAGCCCTGTAGGCAGAACATAGCCCTTCTAGGCATAAATCACATTCCTGCAGCTAACCACAATAGCCCAACGACAATAATAACAATCCCACCGCTAAAAGCGAGCAATTTAGTTATAAGCAACCTATACAAATAGCCTCTAAGTTGTGTCCAACATGCGATGCTACTAACTGAGAAGAATCTCGACAAGGGAGGATTATATCAACTCGAGCAGCCAACAATCAACAATCACGGCTACAAGTATATCAAGGATAACAACCCAAATACATTGCTTCTAAGCTTTAAGGAAACATTTCGTAAGTAGGGAATAGCCTTAACATACCTTTTTCGCTAAATTCACGTGGTCTAACGACTTTTACTCAATACTCCCTCGATACTACAACAAGGTAGGACCATAATCAACACACAAAAATAAAAGCTACCATGACAATACAATAAAATATATGTATTTCCGTCGCAAATTGCTATTTGCTACTTATAAAAGCTAGAGTCGATGAAAGAAGGGTCTTACCTCGATCTTAAGGTCGTAATATGCTTCAAAACCTTCAAATATATCCAAACCCTTGCTGTCCCAACACTAAAGTGTGATATGCTATGAAATCAATAAAACAAATTATACCACGATGATGAGCCCAACGCGTAGAACAACTTTCGTCAAGGACTTAAGTCGAGAAAATATGTACCTTAGTTGATCCTAAAAATGGGTTTCTCTATTTTTCTCTGGTTTTTAGCTAAAAATGAAGAAAAAGTTCGAAGGAGAAGATATATGTAAAGTTCCACCGACCTAGGACCCCACCTCACGTGCCTGCTTGCGCAGTCCCACAAAAACATAAATATCTCTCTATTCTGAAGTCGTATGAACAAAAAGTTTAATGCATTGGAAACTAGACTCGTAGACCTTCGATTCGATACGCTGTGGGCCCCATAAATCTTTATATATTAGGGGAAATTCTCTAAGACATTTGACCCAAATTTCAGAGAAATCTTAAAAAGGAACTTACGATAACTTCCGCCAAATTTTATTTCGCCACTTACTTAACTTCAGAACTTGAGATACAACCCTTGAACACTTAAAATATGACATACCACATTATTTTAAATTTATTACTCACTCTCTTTGTCTTTCCACGATGATACGAGTTAATTTAGACGTTTCGAAAAGTCGGGGTGTTACATCCTTCCCCCCTTAGAAACATTCGTCCTCGAATGAAAAATTTGAGTCACGCTGTTCAGTCCTTAGGAGTTGCCAAAAGTTAGGCAGTGTATCCTTTGTAGATGTCACTATCCAAGAACCTAAAATGCAAAATTTCTAACCTAGGTGACTCACATGACGACATAAATAACTAAGCGCTATAGCTCCACCATAACAGTGCAAGAAGATATACAAGGACAACCACAATAATAATAATAAGCAATACTGTATATATAAATAAAAATCAGATAGGTATCTTACCTTACTGTCCTAATATAAACTGATATGCCATCACCCTGGGGTATGAAACAAGTGAGGTTATTTGGACCTCATGCCATCCTCAGCTTCCCAGTTCACCTCTTCTCTTTTCTTGTTCCTCCACAATACTTTAATCGAAGCCACCTCTTTGGTCCTCAATTTATGGACTTGTCGATCCAAAATGGCAACTGGAGTTTCCTCACAGGACAACTCCTCTATGATCTGAACATCCTCAACTGGGACAACCCGAGAAGGGTCTCCTAAGCATTTCCGTAGCATCGATACATGGAAAACTGAATGAACAGATTTTAGCCCCGAAGGCAATTCTAACTCATAAGCAACTCGTCCTACCCTCCGAAGGATCCGGTATGGCCCAATGAATCTTGGACTAAGCTTTCCTTTTTTGCCAAATCGCATAACACCCTTCATAGGTGAGACTTTTAAGAATACCCAGTCATCAACACAAAACTCTAAGTCCCTTCGTCGCATATCTGAGAATGACTTCTGTCGGCTTTGAGCTGTTAGCAGCCTCTCCCGAATGAGCTTAACTTTATCCACTGTCTATTGGACTAAGTTGGTTCCAATCAACCCTGACTCACCTACCTCGAACCATCCAATAGGGGATCTACATTTTCTCTCATACAAAGCCTCATAAGGTATCATCCCGATGTTGGAATGATAACTATTACTGTATGCAAACTCAATAAGAGGCAAGTGGTCATCCCAACTTCCCTTGAAGTCCAGCACGCACACCCGTAACATATCTTCGAGTGTCAAAATTGTGTGCTCAGCCTGGCCATCTGTTTGAGGGTGAAAGGCGGTACTAAGATTAACCTATGTCCCTAATCCTTTCTGGAAGGACTTCCAGAAATTGGCGGTAAATTATTCTCCTCTATCAGAGATAATAGATACTGGGACACCGTGAAGCCTAACAATCTCTCTAATATAGAGCCCTGCATAGTGTTCGATCGAAAAAGTAGCCCTGACTGGTAAAAATTGGGCTGATTTTGTTAGTCTATCAACAATTACCCAAATAGAGTCAAACTTGTGATGCGATCGAGGTAACCTTGTAAAAAAATCCATATTAATTGGTTCCCACTTCCACAAAGGAATGGCTATCTCCTGAACTAGAACAACAGGCTTTTGGTGCTCAGCCTTCTCCTGTTGGCAGTTAGGACAATGCGCCACAAACTCAGCAACGTCCTTTTTCATCCCATGCCACCAATAAATCTCCTTAATATCCTGGTACATCTTCGTCGAACCAGGGTGAATAGAATAACGGGAATGATATGCTTCTTCCATAATTTGATGTCGAAGCCCTGCAACATTCGGAACACACAATCGACCGCTACATCTCCTGCTATATCAAATGCTAAAGACTGTTGATCCTGAGCCTTGGCTCTAAGATTCTCTAAGTTAGGATCCTCTTGTTGCCGTGATTTTACTTCTACAACTAGAGATGATATGGTTGTATCCTGAATTGTGACCCCATTATTGTCTGCCTCTAACAATCTGACTCTTAAGCTAGCTAATTGATGAAGCTCTCGCGCTAGCTCCTGCTTCTCAACGCCTAAGTGGGATAAACTACCCATAGATTTTCGACTGAGGGCATCGCCTACCACATTCGCCTTTCCTGGATGATATAAAATACCCACGTCGTAGTCTTTCAGTAACTCAAGCCATCGACGTTGTCGCAAATTTAACTCCTTCTGTCTAAATATATATTGAAGGCTCTTATGATCTGTGAAGATGTCAACATGAACGCCATACAAATAGTGTCTCTAGATCTTTAACGCATGCACAACTGCAGCCAACTCTAAATCGTGGGTCGGATAGTTCTTCTCATGCTTCCTCAACTGCCTTGAAGCATATGCGATAACCTTACCATATTGCATTAGAACACATCCCAACCCAACACCAGAAGCATCACAATACACCACATAGCCTTTTGAACCGTCTGGTAATGCAAGAACTGGTGCTGATGTCAACCTGTCCTTCAACTTCTGGAAACTATGATCGCAAGCCTCAGTCCACTGGAACTTAGCTGCTTTTTGAGTCAGCTTCGCTAATGGTGCTGAGATTGAAGAAACCCCTCTACAAACCTTCTGTAGTACCCAGCTAACCCTAAGAAACTACGAACCTCAGTCGGAGTCATTGGTCTGGGACAACTCTTTACGGTCTCAATCTTTTGTGTATCGACCACAATGTCTGCATCTGATACAATATGGCCTAAGAAAGCTACAGAGTTCAACTAGAACTCGCACTTAGAAAACTTTGCATAAAGTTCTCAGTCTCGAAGAACCTGAAGGACTGCTCGCAGATGATTTGCATGCTCATCTATTGAACATGAATACACCAAAATATCATTAATAAATACAATCACAAACAAGTCTAGATACGGCCTAAATATACTATTTATCAGGTCCATGAACACTGCTGGGGCATTAGTTAATCCAAAAGACATTACCAAGAACTCAAAGTGTCCATATCTAGTTCTAAAAGCTGTTTTTGGAACGTCTTTCTCCCGAACTCGTATCTGGTGGTACCCTGATCTTAAATCAATCTTTGAGAAACACTTAGCACCTTGTAACTGATCAAACAAGTCATCTATCCTCGGAAGAGGATACTTACTCTTTATAGTTGCCTTATTCAGTTGTCGGTAATCGATACACATTCTTAGTGAGCCATCTTTCTTCCTTATGAACAACACTGGTTCACCCCATGGTGAAGCACTAAGCCTAATAAAGCCTTTATCCAGCAAGTCTTTCAGCTGATCCTTCAACTCCTTTAGCTCAACAGGAGCCATTCTATAAGGAGGGATAGATATGGTTTGTGTACTTGGTAGCAAATCGATAGCAAAATCAATTTCCCGTTCTTGAGGGATATGAGGGAGTTCGTCTGGAAATACATCTAGAAACTCATTAACTACTGGAATAGGCTGAAGAGTCAGTGGTTCTGCATCTATATCATGAACGTGAACAAAATGATAAATACAACCCTTGGTAATCATCCTCCTTGCCTTAAGATAGGAAATAAGCCTACCTTTCGGTGTTGTTGTATTGCCTTTCCATTCCCGAATTGCCTCTCCTGGAAAGTGGAATCTAACAATCTTTGTCTGGCACTCAACATTAGCATAACAAGACGCTAACCAGTCCATACCCATAATGACGTCGAAATCGAGCATCTCTAACTCTACGAGATCTACAGAGGTTTGATGATCGATAATTTCTACCATGCAACCTCGATAGACTCTCCTGGCAACAATAGACTCACCAACTGGTGTAGATACAATAAAGGGTCGATCTAATGACTCTGCTAATATACATAACCTCCCCGCTATAAATGGAGTAACATAAGACAAAGTAGATCCAGGATCTATCAAAGCATAAACACAGTGGGAGCAAACAATCAATGTACCTGTCACAACATTTGGTGATGACTCTGAGTCCTATCGGCCGGTTAATGAATATGTACGATTCTGTCCACTACCAGAACTAGATGCTCCCTCTCTGCCTCCACCTCTACCTCTACTTGCTGGAGTCTGGGGTCCACGCCCTTTAGACTGTGCTGATGAGGAGGAACCTACAGCTGACCTGGTCGACTGACCTATACCACCCTGACCTATGGTAGAACGGTTTCTCCACCCATGCCCCTCCTGTCCACAAGAATAACAACCTGTGGAACCCTGTCTGCACCTCCCGAAATGCATACTACCGCAAGTAGCGCAACGCGGCGAGGCTGTCCTAGCATGGCCTGAACCCCTCTGCTACTGCGAGCCTGATGCTCGTGAACCCTCACCTAGGCCTGACTGTTCCTGACGATCAAATCTACTACCTTGGAACTGTTGTGGTGGAGGTCTAGGTGGCTTAATAGAATATCGGGGTCTGGGACCACCCTGAAAATCTCCATGCAAACTAGCGGGCCTATCCCTCTTCTGTCTCTCTCTCGACCCTCTCACTTATATAATGTAGATGTCAGCGATCCTCTATGCCCTGTGCAAAGACCTGAATCCGTGAGATATCCATATTATCATTTAGCGTAGCGGTAGAACAAGCCTCGATATAGTCTAAGTTAATCCCTCCCACAAATCTATGTACACTATCATGCATCGTATCAACAAATGCTGGTGCATATCTAGCCAATGAATCAAATCTCAGCCCGTACTCTCAGACACTCATGCCATCTTGTCGGAGGTTCAGAAACTGGTCTACCCGGCCATCCCTAATCTCTCGAGGCAAATAGTGATCTATGAAAGCTTCTGTAAAGCTATCCCAAGTGGGTAGAGATGTATCTTCTCCCTTAGATTTCTCCCAACTTTCATACCACAATACTGCAACATCACACAATCGAAATGCTGCTAACTCAACTGACTCTATCGCTGAGGCATGCATGACTCTGAAGATCCTATGAAACTGATCAACAAAGTGTTGAGGGTCTTCTCTGCGATATGTCCCTATAAACTGTGAAGGATTAAAGGCAAGAAATTCACGAACTCTCAAACTTTCGGGCCCTTCAGAAGGTCCGGCAACATCTGGCGCAACTGGTTGGCACTGTGCAGCTACTAACTATGCTAACATATACTGAACTCTTGAAATCCTGATCAGATGGAATAGGAGGAACTAGAGGTGGTACTACTGGTGGAGCCGGAAGTCCTGTAGCCCTCGGAGGCTCTTGAAGCTGTGGAGAAGCTATAGGGGGATGAGAAGATGTCTCCCCATGAGACTCACAATGGGCTACCTCCACCTGTGGTACCTTGCCAGTACCCTCGCTTGCAGTTGTATCTAGCCCCTGGCTAGTTGTGGTCTGTCGAGTGTCAGTCATCTCTATCTGCATATAAGTATCAATTATAAGCCAGAAACCTCAACCTTTAAGACACCGCTCTATAGCATAAGGTGAGCAAAAGAAAGATAGTCATTCTAACATGCCCGGTAGCTTCTTGCATATCGGATGTGGTGCACAACACATTTATAAACAAGACTCTACTAGACATGGCTTGCAGACTCCCTAGGATACGACATTGCTCTGATACCAAGTTTGTCACGCCCCAAACTCAAGGGGCGCAACTGGCTCCTAATGCCAAAACTCAGGCCAGAGTCAACCCTGCTGAACCATTTGCTACTAGCGCATGGCAGCCACACGCAATCAATAGATCAAAAAAACATATCTCAGCTTAAAACTAAGTCAACGGCCGGCAAAGCCCCTGTCAACTAATCTATAAAAGAAACAGCTACTCCCATGATATCATATAAATAAACAGCCAACTAGCACATAAGTCCTGATTGGGCCGTCGAGGCCACCATGATATCTATACCAAAACTAAAAGCAGGTATATATCAATACAATACATCAAACAGCTCACAAGCTTCAGCAAACCAACAACATAGGCCAACATGGCCATAATGTAGCTATACACCCCCACACACAAGTATGCGAGCCTCTAATTGTAGTAAAGATTAGCAGGACAGGGCCAAAGCCTACCCATAAAGATATATACAACAAAAGGTAACAAACCTCCCCACTCTGCCAGCTCCGCAGGAGAGAAGCTAGCCAATCGGTTAAATGTTAATCCTGCTACTGAGGAGGTCTACTTAGTCGTCTGTCAGGACCTGCATGCACGAATGCAGAGCCCCCAAGGCAAATGGGCATCAGTACAAATAATGTACAGAGTATGAAAGGCAATAGACTATGATGAGGTATCCTGATATACTGGAATAATCAAATAAATAAATCAAGGATAAGATAAGTGTACTGACCTGCTCCTAAATCTAAACTTATCAAAAATAATAAAACAACAACCTAACCAAGCCCACATAAGATCGGCAGGTACAAACAACACACAAGACCATCTACTCAGGCCCCCACAAGCCCAGAAGGTGCCAATCAGCCTATATACCCCTATCAGTAGTCACCTAGCGTCGTAGGCAATCACATAGCCCTCTTAGGCATTAATATAGCCTCGTAGGCAGCACATAGCTCTCTTGGGAATCAACGTAGCTTATAGACAACTCATAGCCCTCTTAGGCAACAACATGGCCCTGTAGGAAGCACATAGCCTTCTTAGGCGTCAATATAGCCCTGTAGGCAACTCATAGCCTGTTAGGCATCCAAATAGCCCTGTAGGCAGAAAATAGCCCTTCTAGGCATAAATCACATTCCTGCAGCTAACCACAATAGCCCAACGACAATAATAACAATCCAACCGCTAAAAGCGAGCAATTTAGTTATAAGAAACCTATACAAATAGCCTCTAAGTCATGTCCAACATAGGACACTACTAACTGAATAAGAATCCCGACAAGGGAGGATTATATCAACTCGAGCAGCCAACAATCAACAATCACGGCTACAAGTATATCAAGGATAACAACCCAAATACATTGCTTCTAAGCTTTAAGGAAACATGCCGTAAGTAGGGAATAGCCTTAACATACATTTTTCACTAAATTTGCATGACCTAATGACTTTTACTCAATACTCCCTCGATACTACAACAAGGTAGGACCATAATCAACACACAAAAATAAAAGATACCATTACAATACGATAAAATATATGTATTTTCGTCAAAAATTGTTATTTGCTGCTTATAAAAGCTAGAGTCGATGAAAGAAGGGTCTTACCTCTATCTTAAGGTCATAATACGCTTCAAAACCTTCAAATATATCCAAACCCTTGCTGTCACAACACTAAAGTGTGATATTCTACAAAATCGATAAAACAAATTATTCCACGATGATGAGCCCAACATGTAGAACAACTTTCGTCAAGGACTTAAGTCGAGAAAATATGTACCTTAGTTGATCCTAAAAATGGGTTTCTCTATTTTTCTTTGGGTTTTAGCTAAAAATGAAGAAAAGTTCAAAGAAGAAGATATATGTAAAGTTCCATCGACCTAGGACCCCACCTCACGTGCCTGCTTGCGCAGTCCCACAAAAACATAAATATATCTCTATTCTGAAGTCGTATGAAGAAACAGTTTAATGTGTTGGAAACTAGCCTCGTAGACCTTCAATTCTATAGGTTGTGGGCTCCATAAATCTTTATATATTGGCAGAAAATCTCCAAGACATTTGATCCAAATTTAAGAGAAATCATTAAAAGGAACTTATGATAACTTTCGCCAACTTTTATTTTGCCACTTACTTAACTTCAAAACTTGTGATACAACCCTTAAACACTTAGTAAATGATTTTTGACCCTTTTTAAAAATTTTGTGCCACCTCTTGATTGTGTTTGAATGTGGCTGTTCTTTTGCAAATTTGAGTATCAGTCTTGATCAACACCGATGACTTAAATAATCTCATAATTGAACAAAAAGGAATATGCGGCTATGATGAGGCCAAATGAAGTTGTATAGGCAATATGTGAACTTTTTGCATCTGGTTGTGACTAGCCTATTATCAAATTGAGTCTCTTGTGATGAACATTGCACACTAGTGAAAGTGTGGAGTCTTGTTTGACATTGGTGTCAATGCCTTGTGTGATGACACCTAGAATTTGCCCAGTTGGTCCGGTGACTAAGTGATACAAGCTCTTGAAATGATCTTAGGCAACAATTTGACATTTTACCTCTTTTATGGCCTATCTTGTGAGTGTGTGAACTTCGCTTGAACACCCTTTGAGCCTTAGCCTTTCCTTGGAAGAAACTTGATGAAATTTTGACATTTCTTCATCCCTTCACCCTTAATCCTCAAGGAATGTGGTTTGTTTGAATAGCCAACTTATGCCTAAGTTGGGGGTGTGGTGAAAAAAGAAGGTAAATAAAGAAATGTGAGGAACTTCCCCTCTACCCATGGTTTTGAAAAATATAGAACCCCTCCATACAAAAAAAAAAGAGAAAGAGAAAAATGAAAAAGAAAAAGAAAGAAGAAGTTTGAAATAAAGTTGCAAAAGAAAATGGGGTGTCCGATATTACATTGAAAGTGAATAATGGGGTTAATTTTGAGCATGAATGAGAATGATGAACTAAAGGAAAGAGAGTGTTGTGCATATCACATTTTCATGAGGATAGCAGCTACTGAGCCTAATGACCATACATTTACACGCAGCCCCATTACAAGCCTTGAAAAGACCTTTTGATATTGAGTGAGCTCAAGCAAGAGTTGATTGGAAAATAGAGGCAAACCTATGGGTGAAATCATGCATGTGTTCATCTTTATGAGCGTGAGAGTTATTTTTTATTCCGGAACTATAAATTGATTGAACAATTGTGTGTGAATATGTAATCATTCTTTGTGTGAGGGCATTTGAGCACCTTTGTTGAGCTTGAACTTGCATTTGAAGCAAGTATAGTAAACTTGAGAATCTTTGATAATGGTGAGTCGCAACTTGAATATTTGAGTGCACAATTGATCCTTGCATGGGTAAGTTGAGTCTGTTTGTGTGCATTCATGATTGAGTCTTGTATAGCACTATTTGAGACATCCTTTTTGAACTACTGAACTTGAGTTTTACTTGAGGACAAACAAAAGTTTAAGTTGGGGGTGTTGATAAGTCCACGATTTGGACTCATTTAGGACTTTATTTGGATAGATTTAGTGTCCTCAAATGCTCATTTTGTGCCAATAACTGATGTAAAATCCTTGATTTCCTGGTATTTGGATGGAGGAACAAAGCATGGACACTAATTTGCAAAAAGGAACGAACCGAGCTGAAAGAAGAAATAAATGAAGGCCTAGTGATCTCCAAGTCCCTTTGGCGAGTCGTCGAATGGCCAACATCTCACCCAAAGTTCCAGTGTGCCAAGCCCTGAAGGAAAAAATTAAGTTGGAGAGAGAAAGGAGCAGTCGGTGTGCCGTCGAGTAGTTCCGCGATGCAGTGTTAGATCACCCAAAGTTACAGAACTTGAGGATGTTGAAGGCCAAAACAAAATGGCGATGAATATAGAGACTAAGTTTTCCTTAGCTTTGAAGAATAGAAGTTATCCATTTTTGAGAAATTGAAAGTGGGTCTTTGAGATTCTTCAATTTGGACCTTTGTAAAGACGAAATTAATCTTACCTAGTTGATGGAAACACAATTTGGTAACAATTTTTATCTTTTTATGATGTCTAGCTAAAACCCCAATTCTTAGGGTGTGATTATGTGATTATGGGTTGATTTTGCTTCTGGGTATTGTTGATTGTTAGTTTAAATGTTGTTTAGAAGTGATTTCAATCATTAGTTGTGGTTAAAATTAAAGGATTGTAGTTGCAACTACAGTTCTACCTTCGTGTTTTTGGCGTGCTCGAGAGAGAGATTTTAAAACCAAGATTATTGATTGATGGTCTATGGGTATTGGGTTGTCATGGGTTCAGTTCGAGAGAGTGAATCCTCAACCCGTTTTCCACACATTGAGCTTGAGAGAGTGAATGGACTAAGGCGTGGGTTGTTCTTCTTTACTTGCTTATTGGTGTTCGAGAGAAACCAACTTGATTCGGGGTAAATTGTTCGAGAGAAAGTTTACCTCCTCTATAGTCTAGCCTATTCAATAATTTACAGATATTTACTAACAGTTGCAATTACCCATTTGTCTGTATTAGCCTATAATCGAATCACATCCCAAGAACCCATCTCAATATTTGTTACTTCGTATTATTCTTTGTTGTTGTAGTCGATAATTACAATCAAAACCCCCTGTTTTTTGACATTTGTGTCACCCCCTAATTTGAATTATGCTTTATTTTGATAATTTTATTCCTATGATTGATTTGAACATGTTTACACTTTACTCTTGAATCTTAAACACGTACCACTCCCTGTGGTATTCGACCCCAACAAATTTAGTTGGGTTATTATACTGACTGGCTATCGTTGACACTTAGAATTGGATGAAGTGTCCTTGATACGTCTAATCAGAAACCTACAAAATGAACAATCAAATTGAATGATAATTCTACTTCCTAGGCATAATATGGTAAACATTCACGAAAACTACTTTATCCTTTTAAAATAATACTAGATGCAATCAGGAATAGACAATTAAATTTGAACTTCCAAAAGAGCAATGCCTATTAAGAGTCTCCTTGAGCTTGTAATATTTCCCTAACTAGAATTCAATCTGCTCGCCAAGGTACGTTTACTTATTTAAGTAGTAAATAATACTAAAAGAAATCAAAGGGACACAGACGCTCAATATTGAAGGGTTTCAACGATCTCATAAAATTGCAACCATATGAATTTAGTAATAGCAAGAATAAAAATTGTTTTTATGTTTTCTGAATTAGCTAGTTGGGTATGGCTAGTTATAGTTTTATAATGTTGAACCTTATGATTAATATAAAAGTTTGTTATTGTGGATACGTGAGTTTTGATCCTCCCCGATTCAACCCATTTTTAGCTTAAAATATCTATTTTGATCTAATTATTAGGTCATTTTTGGTAGACTTTTACTTGATAAATTGCAAAACCACAAAAGTAGTCATTTTTTAGATGATACTTTTATTTTCAAGTTGCAAGGGAAAAAAATCTGAAAATATGTTCTTTAATTTTCTTATATTTAATATTAAGGTAGTATTTTCTTTTTGGTTATTTATAGAAGAAAACTGAAAAGATCGTATCCACCCCCACCCCCAATTTATTTTTGATCTTATCCCAAATCTATAAGGTAATTTTAGGAATATTAGACACAAATAAATAGATCGCATTCACCCTAACCCTAGTCTATAAAACTAAAAGAAGGGACTCTAAGAAAAAGAGGAGCAACCACAGCTAGCTAGCCCAATAAAAAAACAGCCTCAATTCACATTCTCCACTGATATTTTACCGTTATATAGCCATGAAGAATTTAAAGACACCATTTTTAAAATTTTCATGAAAACAATCATTCTACTCTATTTCACCAAAAATTAAGACAACAACACAACAAATCTAGTTGCTCAAGATCTAAATGGAGGTAGAGTCGAGTTCGCAAAGTTTAACTAGTGATGGTGATTTTCTACTATAATCTAATTCTTAGATATTTTCATCAATAAGTGAAGAAAGTTTACTCCATCAAGGTTCTTTCTACCATTTTTATTCAATTTGTATCCATCTGATTTAGTTGTTTCAATGACTAGTGAATATCTATGTCCATGTGTTTGTTTTTGCCCTAGTGTTAATGTTTCCATAATCATTCTTGAATTGCAATTCATATATAGTTATATTGTTTTTTTTATTTTGATGTCTCATCACGTGAATTGTCCTTTTTATTGATTCACTTTGTGGTATATCCGTTAGTTTATATATTTGCTCTAGCTTGATGTTGTATGTTACTGTTATTTATTGTGAAGTTGGATACCTAAAAAAGAAATAAAACTAAAACAAAAGATTCAATTAGTGGCATTAGATTAATTTTTAACTACTGCAGCAAAATATTTAGTGGCAATTGAGTTAATGTCATCTCATCTAGAGTTGTTAAGGTTTCTAAGGACATTTATGCAAAGTGTTGGTTATAAATACTCATATTTATTATAGCCTCTAAATATAATATAGTGGCAACTATATTATTTTTGTTACATTCTGATAATCTGCACGACCTAGTAATTTACTATAGATTCGCCTATGAATGAAACAGGTTACCTAGCATGTTTCAAAGAAACACTAAGAACAATAAATAAAGAACATAATGTTTTTACGAGGAAAACACCCAGTTCAAAAAGTGTAAAATACCACCATGTACCCTGACAGGATTTAACTCCAACTTCACTAAATCACTGAGCCTCAACTGAAAATAGATTACAAACTTTGCAACCTACATAACTAACTCTAATTCCTTAACTTCAAGTTATGAATTTAGATTACAACTCTTGCAATCCTTGGAACTAACTCTAAATCCTAACATTCAAGTTATGAATTTGGATTACAAATATTGTAATCCTAGGAACTAACTCTAAATCCTAAACTTCAACACCAAACCTCCCAAGGTATGTGTTCCCAACTCTTCCAGTTATCCCAATCTGAACACAACACTCCTAATTAAGTTCATAACTCACTAAACTAAGATTACATGAAGACTCAGTTACAAATTAAAACTCTTGACACATAAACTCTATAAAAGGACGACATTCTTCGATGTGTTCTTTCTATGTGTTCTTTCAATTCACTGGTAGCACTTACGAAGTCAATTTTTCACTTGCTCTTTTTGCTCTGTTTCTGGATGGTTTCACCTCTATTAAGCACAATTCTGCATAGAGTTATTGCTAACTTCACACTCCTTATTGACTTGAACTCTCTTGGCTTAGAGTTCTACTTCAATTGAGTTTCCTTCTTCAATTCAAACTTTTTGCTTCTTTAGACTCCTTCAAATCAAATTTATTGATTCTTTTGTGTTGTAGTCGAACTCCAACTCTTTAATTTAGCATTAACTTGAAGAGTTCTACATCAAGTGAGAGTCCTTCTTCCATTAAAACTCCTTGCCACTTTAGACTCCTTCAAATCGAACTCATTGATTCTTTCTCTTTAATTCATGAGATGTTTATTTCCTTGCCTTTTTTCACAAAATTAACATTATCTATTTCTTAATTTCTGCACTCTTGTCTTGATTAAATTTTGAAAGTTTTTGCGATTTCAACTACTTGTGACAGTGTACCTACCATGTTGACTGACATGTTACATCTTTCTTTGTCAATTATCAATACTGCATAATTCCCAACATATCCCACCCCCCCTTGAAGATGACAAACCTCTTGTCTTTGTGCATTCAGACAACTTTACATGAAAATACTGAAGCATGAAATACTAGCATTAAACATGTTAGTCAATGGGTTATAAACACTGCACAACTCTTGTCAAATCTTACATATACAAGATATATAAGCTAAAACCCATATTTTTTCATTTAAATATAGCATATATACAACTTTGCTAGGAAAAATAGGAAAGAAAGAGTAAATTAAGAAAATAAAGCAACATTGTGTTCCAAGGAAAATATGGAACTTTAAAAGTCCAGTAAAATGATAATACAGGTGAAAGATGGAAAAAAACCTTTTTGGAAATAATAAGATTTGCATCAAAGCCACAAAATCTACATATATGATATGAGAATATTATGAAAACAAAATATTTGTAGATCCTTTGAGATCTTTTTAACTTTTTTATTTCAAAGAAAAAGATCATTCATACATACAAAGGGTGTAAACTTAATGAAATAAAATAAAATTTGGAATAGATTAAATCATGAGAATATCAAAGCCTCTTCGTAACTCAGCAACATCTTGCGGGAGCACGAGAGTCATTAGCAGGTTTAGGTATATGATATAAGTCGACCAATACAATCCTTCTATTGGCTTAATTCAAGTTGCTTTGCTAACAATTCCTCGAATTTTCTCTTGCTTGATTGAGACATAGCTTCATCTTCATGTCTCTGATGCATTGTTTCTTTTTGCATGTCTCTACAATGCAAAAAGAAACACAAAGAATGAGAGACATGAAAATGAAGTTTGAATCAAACAAGAAGACCTTTGAGGAAAGGTTAACAAACCAAAGGGAAGCAAGTAGAAGCATCATAATGGTGGACTTTCCTCATATGCCTAACCTGCTAATGACTTTCGTACTCCCACAAGGTGCTACTTGGATATAATGCGGTTTTGATATTATCATGATTTAATCTATTATAAGTTTCATTTCTTAATTTACTGTACGACCTCTGTATTTAAGAATGATCTTTTACTCTAAAATAGAAAAGTTAAAGATAGATCCAAGAATCAATCAAGCATTTTGTATTCATTCCTTTCTCACATTATATATGTAGATTGTGGTTCCTCTTGGCTCCAAAAGGGTTTTTTTCACTCTTTCACATGTATCAATGTTTTACTTGTCTTTTAAAGTTCCATCCTTTTAAAGAATATCCTTGGTCATAACTCATTTTCGTATTTTCCCTTTCTTTTTCTATATTCATATTTCTATGTAGGGTTGTTTTTTCTTTCATGTGGCTTTAGTAATTTTCGAGTGCTGGTCTAACTTAATTAGGTATTTTTTGTTATTTTGAAGTGTGCCATTTGACTCTTTTATAGCGTACCCTTCTTCCTATTCATATTTCTTTATTTATTCATCTACTTTGAAGTGTGCCACCTCGCCTTTTGATACTTTTAGTGTCAATCTCACTTAATTAGGCTTTTTTTTTCTGACTATGAAGTGTGTCACTAGACTCTTTTCACCTAACAACCAAATATGTAAAATCTATAGTAGAAATGAACTTTAGTACAATTATATTTTCGTTGATACAACATTCTAATCTGCACCAAGATATTTAGGAATTATTATGAAATAAAGGACATGAATTTTTTTTAAAAGCGCCAACTAAATGCTAATGCCAACTCTAATTGACATGTGTATGCGCAAATTCTTTGTTCATGATTTTATTCAAATTGACTTATCTTCTACATAGTTTTGTAACAAATGACAAATACACCTGAACATGTGATGATACTATTAAGATCTATGGGGACACAAAAAAAATATATAAGGAATTCAAATAGAAGAAACTAAGGTAATGTGGTAAATATTTGGTTTCTATATATATTCTCCCCGCGAAAGTAAGGAGAACTTAAAATCAATAATGACGTTTACGAGAAGTTGTGTAACACTACCTTCTGCATCAGTACTGTATCAAGAGTGGACCTTTGAGTTAGTATATTAAGTAGAGACAGTAATAGGGCAGCTCTCCTTTGGTTTGTTAGCAGAAATATGTGATAACTTCATGCGAATAGAGAGTAGCCCTATCATTGTTTCAGAATTTTTAAAGTTAGGTTATTTCCAAATATAGAAAATTGGCATTCTTTATGGGATGAAATAAAAATTAAATATGTCACATAAATTGAGACACATAAAATAATAAACTGAGAAGGAATGCACTATAAAAGCTAGGAATGGGTCTATAGTGAAGAACTAGAATTGAACTAGGAATCTTGTAGTCGGGATGATACAAAGAAAACGTCTGGTAAAATAAATTTTCCTTTTATAAGTCTCAATTTGGTGGATTGAAATTCAAAAGATTTAATATCACAACCCAAACACAAATCCACAAAAAGATAATTGATTTCAATTTTTTTGATGTTAACATATATCTGGTACTTCTTCACGCCGTCTGTTTGAACAAACAACAACTTTAGTTCATTGACAAGTTCATGACCATTCAATGAACTGAAGTTGTCGTTTGTTCAAACAGACGGCGTGGAGAAGTACCATATCTAAGTTAACCTCAAAAAAATTAAAATCAGTAATCTTATTGTGGATTTCGGTTTGGGTGGTGGTATTAAATATTTTGGATTTCAATCCACCGAATTAATATTTATAAAAGGAAACTTGATTTTAGTTGAGGTTTCTTTTGTACCATCTAGACTACAAGATTCCTAGCTCAAGAAGATCAATCTTTGCATTATATGAATAATAATTTGTGCAAGAAAGTTAATTCACAAGACTAGATCCAAGTATTTCAATTTTGTGATGATTGACACCTAATACATGTTTTAGCACACAACCTAGTGACTATTCAAATACATGTTTTAGCACACAACCTAGTGAAATTGAAGCACCCAGCCAATAGATCCACCACAAATAGGCGTGCGCTACGTAAAGAAGAAAGGACACGACAAGTCCATAGCTGTTATTTTAATGACCAGAGTACAGAATTATTTCGAACAATGTATACAACATAAACTCTTCACATTTATTTAGCCTCAACTTCTTTCTAGCCACTTGTTTTACAGGCATAGACAAAGTTATATTTATTTTAAAGATATCTTAATGAATCTTAAGTAGCTGGGTTTCCAAAAACAACTCAACATTTTAGTCACTTTTAATGCAAATATAAAATTTGAACAAAGATACACCGAATCTTTTCAAAACAATTTAACATTTAGGCAAGCTCACCGAGAGATTCTTTGCCACTTTATTTGTGTCTTATTATGTAGTATGAGAGCAAGGAAAATTGTATCTAACAAAAATTGTATCTTAATATAAAACTTTGCAATGCCTACGTACTCTGAATATATATTTTTTAAAAAAGAAATGCTCAGATATGCCATCGAACTTTTAGAAAAGACTCATTTATGTCATTCGTTAAAAGTTTGGATCATATATGTCATTGTTGTTAAAGAAAAGGCTCATCCATGCCATTTTTTTAACTCTGATTTTGCAAAACTACTTTTTAAACCCCAAACAACTTTTAACACTTTTCAATTGGAATATTTGGATCAAATATACTCTTTTAGTTTCTTTTTCCTTAAGAACATCAAGAACACATAAAGAACATTAACAATTCACAAATTTCAAACATTTTTATTGGATCACAAAGTGTACACGTGCTAGATATAGCATGTGCTATTAATAAACTGAGTCGGTTAACGCGTGATCCCAATCAAACTCATTAGATGACAATGAAAAGAATTTTTGGGTATTTAAAACATACTCAAAACTATATCTTGCATTATAACAAATGTCCAACAATATTGGAAGGATATAGTGATGCTAATTGGATCACCTGGATCAAATGAAGTAAAATTCACGAGTGGATATGTATTTACTTGTGGTGGAGGAGTAGTCTCTTGGAAATCTTCCAACAAGACATGTATCGCTAGCTCTACAATGATCTCTGAGCTAGGTGCTCTAGATAAGGCCGGTGAATAGGTTAAAAGACTCTGGAATTTCTTGATAGATATTCTTTTTTGACCCAAACCTTTGGCATCAGTATGCATACACTTTGATAGTCAATATGCAATAGGTAGTTTATGGACCATGATGTATAACAGAAAGTCTCGCCATGTAAGACATAGAAATAATACCGTTAGAAAACTACTCTCTAGTGGAATTATCAAAATTGAATATGTAAAATCAAATGATAATGTGTCGGATCCAGTTACGAAAAGGCCTAACTAGAGATAAAGTTGAAAAATCATCTAAGGGAATGGGTTTATGGCTTAGGACAACTCATCATGGCGGTAACTCTACCGAGCAGACTGGAGATCCCAAGAGCTATGTTCAAGGAGAAAAACAAAGTTGTGATTGACGGTTCGGCATTGTCAACCAACTCAATCCATTCTCATGATGAAAACAATGCTCAGGAACAAGGATACAACATTAAGACTTGTTAATGAGTTAATAAAACATAAAGTTTTTAATGATTTGCTAAGTTTGGCAGATTTGACCAAATAGTGTATCTACGCGATAACACGGTTAGAAATCACCTATGTGAGTGTGAAGTGTAAGCCGCTTCAAAGAGGATGATTGTGAAAAGCCCATCTCTCTATACACTCATGAAACCAGGAGTTGATCATGGCTGAAACGAACAAAATCGTAAGAACCATAAACGGTAAAAGGTTGATTGTGTGACATATGGTTGTCTAGGCATACACCAAAGCTTGATGGTTCAAAGATATCCAATCTACCGATTGACCGCGTATATCTGACATATGTTCACTATGGAAAGTTCAAAGGGAATCCTACTTATCCATATGCAATTAATTCTTGCTTGTAAAGTACACACATTTGTCCGTTTCTTTAACTTGGAGTCATTTCCCATTCATGCAGGAGATTTGAGCCTTTTTCCCTTTTTTAATTATCGTAAATTGTGGTGAGTGATGCTATTTTGGTGATCTAGCTAGTACATTAATTTAAAATGTTTAGAGTTAATTGCTGAATTTGTAACGATTCAAATAAGGTAGTTAATTGTATACCGTTGATAATTTCATAAGTCAAAATTTTATGAGCTTGAAAGATACTATAATATGGTCACATTTCTCTGAGGGGAATTATTTAATAGACAAGTCTAGGTTTCTGTTCCAGTAAACCATTTGAGTTGTGGGTTGTTTGTCATGATCAAAACTTTTAACTTAATATCTTTCTTGTTCTCCTTTTTCCTCTTAAATAAAACTTAAGAATGTCATATATAAGTGTGTGGCATATGTATATGAAGCCGAAGATCATTTTCAGTAAGACACCTGATGTATTGTAAATGGAATCTGTTATGGGTTAATAGAGTT
>JAJONS010024757.1:0-21982 GCA_029582315.1 Solanum tarnii x Solanum tuberosum | reverse complement strand
AAAATCTTCAAAACAAACTTAGGAAATCAATAATTGCTAGCTTTTCGAATTAATCTCCCAAGTCACAAAGTAAAACTAGAATAATAATGTCTAACCCCCTAAAAACGAGGTTTACATGCCCTATTTATAGAAAACAAATCCTAAATTAAAAGGGAAACAAATTAAGGAAAGTTTGTTCAGGCACGCGTCTTCATTCCACGAGACTGACTTATGGACCGTCAATCAATCTACGGTCCGTAAGTCCCTTCCATCAGCCAGGACTTAGAAAATATTTCGGCTTCCAAAATTCAGCTTCTGTGAAATAAACGACGGACTTGCAGTACGGACCGTAGATCAATCTACGGTCCGTCAATCCCCTCCGTAGCTCCACACTTGGAATCTCCAAGAATCAGGTACTGGAACCTTCGCAGTATCAATCTACGAATCAACAGTACGGTCCGTAGATCAATCTATGGACTGTCAATGGCCACCGTGATTCCACACTTGGTCAGATTTCCCTGATTTGTCTTCCATACCTTGCATGTTGATCTACGGGCATCACCTACGGACCTTCAATGGACCTATGGTCTGTAGATCACCTCCGTGGATGCCCTTTTTCTGCATTTCTTTCAGCTGTCTCTATACTTCCGCGCTTGAACATCTTTCCTGCAAAATATGATAAAAACGCATAAAAAACAATACAAAAAGTCCCTAGACGCACACAACTTGTAAGTGAAATGTATTAGAAATACCGTAAACTCACGGTATATCAATCGGTTGCCACGTTCCAGCATAAACATTGGATCGGGTACCACATACTGGTACACTAAAAGTTTGGGTGAGGGTTCCATGAGAGGACTATTAATTTGACATGACTGTATATCTTGAGAATTGTGAAATTGTACATTATTCGTAAATATGTTGATATTGTATATGTTCGGTGTATGCGTGTTATTATTATGTTGTAATGTCTTATGTATGTTACACTTAGTGGGATAGTCGTGCGATCGTACCAGTACACTGGGGTTGTGTACTGATACTGCACTTCCTCTTTCTTAGTTGAGTATAGGGCATCTTCAAGCAGCTATTGACAGACCTCGTTTAGAAGATCAGTGATCATCATCGAATTCAAGGGTTAGCCAGTTCTTCTGGGCCGCCAAGAGTTCTGTTTTCTGTCTATGTCCACATTTCGGACTTAGACTAGTTCTTTTGATTTCTTATGTTTAGTTTGGGATTGTACCCATTTTCTTAGGTTTGTTGAACTTTAAATGTTTTGGTACATTGACTTTCAGGTTCTAGGCGTTATTTCCGCATTTGTTTTGTTAGACTTTTGGAGTTTATGGGTACTCTATTTCTTTTCCTTTAGCATTTAAACCTGCTTATGTATCTTTAAATGTTTAGTTGAGGTTAGTTGGTTAGTAGTTATGGTTCTCCCATTGGAGGGTTAGTGTGGGTGCCACTCACAACGGTCGGGTCAGGACATTATTATACTCCATATTCAATAAAAACATAATTTAAAGCTAGTCCTCTATTATTTCTTTCAGAAAATTTGTCCTCCGCTATGTCGGTGATGATCGTGACAAGTTTGGTTGACATGATAGTGGATTTGTTCACCGATCGATGTCCTTTAAAGTGCCAAAACTTTCTAAAATTATGCAAGATAAAGTATTACCATATTGTCTCTTTCACACCGTTCAGAAAGAGTTCACAATGCAAACGGGAGATACAACCGGAATAGGATTCATAGGGGATCCGATATTCAAATTTTTATACGGTGATTAGGCTCATTTTTTTGGTGATGAGATTCATTCTGACTGAAAGCATTCAAAGAGGGGAACTGTTGCAATGGTTAGCGATGGTACTGGTGAGAAAAATCTAAATGCTTCTCAGTTTTATATCACATTACGTGATGATCTCGACTTCCTTGATGGGGAACATACTATTTTTGGAGAGATTACAGAAGGATTTGACACATTGAATAGGATAAACGAATCTTATATGGATGACAAGGGAAAGCCTTATCAAAATATCTGAATTAAACACACTTACATATTGTATGATCCTTTCGATGATCCTTCCCAGTTAGCTGACTTGATTCCAGATGCTTCACCTGAAAGAAAGCTGAAAGATGAGATTGATGATGATGTGCGACTAGACGATGATTGGATGCCAAAGGATGAGGAATTAGGTGTTCGTGAAGAGGAGACATTCCTGATGCTGAGATGAAACCCCCTGACAATGTGCTTTTTGTTTGTAAATTAAATTCGTCAACTGGAGAGGAAGCACTGTATATAATTTTCTCACTCTTTGGAACCGTGACATCTGCTGAAATTATCAGAGATCACAAGAACGGGGATAGTCACTGTTATGCTTTCATCGAGTTTAAGGACAATGAGTCATGTGAGCAAGCATATTTTAAGATGGATAATACTCAAATTGATGATCGAAGGATACAAGTTGATTTCAGTCAGAGTGTAGCAAAGTTATAGTCCCAATATCAACCTAGAAACCAAAGAGGCAGTGGCCTTTTCAATAATGGTTCTGTTGATGCCTTCAAACGGCAGAAAGAAGACAATAAACAGCATGGCGGACATGATAACTCAAAGTACTCAAAATTTCTGAGAACAAGAAAATAGACAAGAAAGCACAAAGGGAGTATACATCGGCAAATAACAAAGCCACGTTAAGGCTGGTCAAATAGATTCAATTATACTTATTATGCCATTCACACTTTTTACCCATGTCATTCCGCATATAACAATGTGTGTGTACTGACACTGACTTGTTTTATCGGAATGGTCCCACCTTGTTGCATAAGATTTGGACGGAGATGCCCCTAAAATGGCTTAAAAACAATATGGTGATGTTAGATTAATGTACTATTTGAACTACCTAAATCTTGAAAATTTGGTGATTTCTATTTTGTTCACGATTTGAATCTCTAATTTGCAATTTGCTTTTGTACCATTATTGATGTCATCAACATGTTATGTATTTCAGTTTGATGTGTGTTCTGGGATGGTTCTATTTTATCTTGCTTGAGTGCATCAGTTCTTTACTGGTTTTTCATTTCATTGATGTTGTATTTTAGTTATCAATGTATTTGTTATTAAAATTGTGTTGTCTGGTTGGTACCATTTATAAATGTCAAATGGTCACAATGCATCCATAGAGATCAGCCTATAGAGATGTGAATATCGTCTACACTTTGCTTGAACTTTGATGTGCTTAATATAAGCATTAACACAAGGTTGCTTGTTTTGGTGATACTTTTAATTGGTTTTGAGGTTTGCCTATAGAGTCTTGTTTTATTTTAAATTTTCTCGCTGCATGCCAATTCTGTTAATGGTTTGCTCAGATCAGGAAAGCTCTCCTTGAGAAACAGGAACAAAAATGGAAGGAAATAGAGGTGTCGCTTATATCACCTATTCCTAATGCTGGTAATAGAGAGGCATCAGCAACGGTAGTTGTAGTTCGTGCAGTGGGAGGAGATTCTGCTCTTGATGACTCTTTTGCAAGGGAAAGAGTTTCAAGCATTGCACGTTGTATCCATGCTGCTCAGCTATCTTGTCGAGCACTTCAGGTCATCCCTACCCTCTACTTAAAGCGCAACTAAGACAACAAAATGTGATGCTAAATTATACCTTATGCATTCACAAGTATGTCACGGCCTAAACTAGGGAGCTATGCCTGGCACTCGCCAAGGGCCCTAACTCTGTCGTAACAACCATCAATAAAATATGTATTGTCTTTGCCATCATTCAGTGCTTTGATAAAAAGAAAGAATCAAATACTCATGCAAAAGACCAAAGGCATAACATGTCTAAAATGAGTGTCTACCTGAGTCATCCTACTGTTACTTTCTGAAACTGTATATTCTATGAGATACATTACATATATAGAAATGGGAAATAACCCGATATGTGATAATGACGAAAGAAAATGACGAGGGAAACCTCCATAACTCTAGTCTAGGCTCACCATCGAAAGTTATGAAACCCTCACTAGTATTTGTTAGAACAGGTCTGAAACAGAATTAATCTTCTTCATGTCACTCTTTTTATGATGATCCATCAGAGCAATTACAAGCTTATCCCCAATTCTTCCCAAATTCATGTATGTTGATTTTCGTGTTTTTAAATCTTTTCTGTTGCAAACTGGACTTGTTGGTGATGTGTGTATACTTGATGATGAACCCAACACTAGTGGAAGATGGTGCGGTCAGATTGATCCTTTTGTGTGTCAATGTCAAAAAATTAGTTGTTATGGTCCAGCCCGAATCTGGACCTGTTTGTTTGTTTGGCACTGAGTTCCAGAAGAATATTTGCTGGGAATTTCTTGCAAGGCATTGAAGCAGGACAAGTTGGGCTTAGATTAATTACTAAAACGGACAAGCAAACTACTGTAAAGGAATGGAGTATAAGTGCCACCAGTATAGCAGATGGAAGGTTCGCAAGCTTTTCCGCTTTGTTATCATGTGAATTGTTGTGTAAATATGGTTGTTGGAATTGCTTAGGACTTCTGTATTGTATTATTTTCTGATAATTCAATGAATTTTATTAGAACACACCAAGGTGGTGTTAAATATACAAGAAACAGTACATAATTTCCCCGAAAATAAAAATAGAGGCACCAGTCTTTTTTTCTTCCCTGTTCCCTTCATTCTTGAGTCTTAAGTGGACTCAGATGGTTGTATTACATGTAAAAGCATTATTTTGCAGGTGGCATATCATAATATTGACTATTGATGCTGATTTGGGTGAATATTTTGATGGCTACCAGACGGAGCTACCACTTAGAGTGGCTAGTTGCATATGGGAGCTAGGAACGGATGTGTGGGTGGGCATAAGGCGGCCCATTGATGTTGATTCATTTGGGAGGTCAAATAGTGAATGAGCCGAATCAAGGGTGCACATAATGGATGTATTTCTTTAGGGAGGGTGCTTGACGAAAGATGAGATTGCGGCTCTTCCTGCGGCTATGGGATCTGCTGAGTACAGTATGATTGATCTACCGTATGATAATTGGCAATGGGAAGATTCTCCAACTAGGGTTTGTGTTTTTTAGTTCAAATGATTTGTTTCCAGCAATACAACTAATAGTTGTCATTTGTTGATAAAATGGTTTGTAGATCTTTGTACCTTTATATTGTGGATACTCAAGGTCTATATATTTGAAGGATTTTTTTTTTTACAATCAAATACTTTAAGAAAGCAGATTGATATTTTTGTTGTTGCTAATTTCTACATACCAGGTAAACATAAAAGGAATAGTTGCCTGTCTTTTGGAATTTGTCTCATGGTTGCCACTTGGTTATTCTTGCTTGGGTTGATGGTTGGGACAGTGATCCTACGGATGTAGATCTTTATGACAAAGATGATGTGGTTGGGATGGACAATATTCAAGTGGGAGGAAGAGAAGGTCAGATCGTGATGAGGTTGTGTTGGACATGGATTCTTTTACTCGAAGGTTAAGGAAGCCTCGAGTAGACACACAGAAGGAAATCAATCAACACATGATTTCAGTGGAAATAGCTATGAAGGAGGCTCTTTTAGCAAGAGGAGAATCACATTTCACTGATCAAGAGTTTCCTCCTAATGACTGGACCATTGGCAGCACTTTGCTCATAGTTTTATTGGTTTTCTAGGTTGGATTATGATGTGTGGTACGTTAACTGATATTAGTTCATCCTAGGTTGTTTCTGAATGGATGAATCCTACTGCTATAGTGAAAAAGAAACATATGGATTCTCACCCATGCTTATTTTCTAGAGTAGCAAATTCTTCAAATGTCTGTCAGGTTGTGATACTCTTGCTTCACGTTGTTTGCTCAAAGTATCCCCTCATGCCTCCTCTTTTTTTTTGGCTTTTTAGGGAGGCAGGTCTCAAGTAGGTTGCTAGTATTGTTTTTATACATCAGTTGCTCACTATGATGTTGTATTATTTAATCAGGGACGTCTATTGGTTTCTAAGTGTTGTTGATGTGCTAACTGAGGTTTCACGAATATCAGAAGTCATAATTACACCAGAATACAATCAGGAAGGAATATATACAGTTCGCTTCTGCATTCAAGTTAGGTTATTTATTTGTCCAGTTACTTGTGCCCGCAATGTATTTTTCTAAAGGGCATAGAATCATCATAGTGCCCACCAGACTTGAACATGATGGATCTTTTCAATTGATTAAATTCTAAGTTGTTTTAATATGTCTATTGAACTCTGAACAGAAAGGAACATTAGAGCAACACCTTGGAAGTGATACATTTCTTGTGTTCAAGATTTAGGATCTATGAGTTCATAGAGATGAACTGTGTAGTGACTAGGACAATAGATTACGGAGGGAAGACTCTAGGCTCAGCTGCTGTGCTTCAAACAAGAGGGTTTCCTACTGGGCGCTCATAGTCCTTCTGGTTCAGATGTGAATATCTCTTCCAGTGGTATTGTCCTAGGTCATGCCTATTCAATATTACAGGTAGAAATTCAATCCTTCTATCTTATGACTTATCCACTTGCCAAGAAATTTCAGTCACACATTCATTTTTTGTATGATTTACTGCTCAGGTACGAGAAGTTGATGGCCACAAGCTTGTTCTGATCCGGAATCCACTGGCGAATGAAGTTGAATGGAATGGCCCTTGGTATGATCCATCACATGAGTGGACCGACGGGATGAAACATAAGCTTAAGCATGTCCCACAGGTTGCTCCCCCCCCCCCCCTCTTCCAAATTACTTTTTTTTGACATTGACTTTGATTTTACCGAGTGAATTCTTCATTTATGAGCCAGAGTTTAGGGAAGGATAAAGATTCTTCTGCCTAATTCCACTCTTGGGATACCTCTTGATTGAGTAACTCTTGAGAGTTTATCTAGACACCTTATCTTATTTGTTTTTTAGGGGGTATTGTGGTGGGTAGGTAGAATTATCATTCCCATTTGTTGCTCAGCCAATCGTACGCCCTTACTATTTGAAGCCCACCCTCCCTAATTTCTTGCTTTGCACAATCCCTCACTGTTGGTCATGTTTAATGTGCAAAAGTTCAAGCAAAATGCAGATCATCTCCTATTGCATTGTCAAGTAACAAATCGATTGCGGAGGGTGGTTCTTAACTGGTTTGGGTTGCACTGGGTGATGTCGTTCACAGTGAAGAACGAAGAGAAGTCCAAGGGGCATGCAATACACTTTTTGATTGATTCAGGTCCTCCCCCTTCTTAGCATTAGAACCCATTGAGGGGGACCTCAGCCCCGGAAGGGAAGAGTGGTAGAGTGACTGTAAATTTGTTGATGTTTTTCTACATAGGTTTGAATCCTACAATCTCGCCCCTTTATCTATTAGGTGGATTTTATGGAAAGAGTGAAATAGGATAGTGCTTGAAGGAGTTGAACAAGAGATTCTATAATTGCAAAGTACTCTTTTATTTCTAGTTTCCCCTTGATGTTACTATGTGGTCCCTATTTGTGTTGAAAATAGGTTTTGTTTCTTTGAGAACTATTTGTTGATGTTGGTTTCTCTTTTTTGTTATGTCGTTTGTGTAAGGGGTTCTCCCAATCGTAATTTTTATCATTAATAGAATTAACTATCTTCTATGTACAATCTTCAATAGTGTTTTGTGAACTTATCGTGGGAAGTAAGAACGAAACAAGGAACTGGTTGCTCCATGACAAGAATCCCTGGAAGTACGATAGCAGTAATATTTTTTTTTTAAAACGCAGTGAGGATTGTTTGCTATGTTGTCATGAGTGGACCTAAAAAAGTTTGGCCTCAAATAAAGTGGGTCAATAATATTCCAAAATATTTGTGCACCAAAAAAATTGAAATGATTTTATATTTTTGTTTCGTGACTCATAAATTTAAAAAAAGGGGCATCACTTTAGTATAAGCAATGAGTTACGTTCACTAGATTGTCACGAATGAGTCAGAAAATTGAGTGTAATGTGGCCTTTTGTTTGATGGAAGAAAGTTATTTTATCTTTCTTTTGTGAAAGATTTGGAAGCCACAAATGTGGAAATTTGGTAGCCATATTTGTCAAAAATTTGGCAACTATATTTGTCAAAGATTTGGAAGCCACCATATTTGATATATTCACATTGAGATGTTGAATATTTTGCATCTTCCAAAGACATCATCCATGACATCAACAAGCCTATTTTTTCTCTATAAATAGGGAGATTAGACATTAGTTGAAATACATCTTGAAGTATATGAAAATATTTCATTGCTTTCTTTCTTTGTCTTTCCATTAAGAGTAATTTTGTAAGAGAGTTTGTGTTGGGAAACACTTGTGTGAACCCTTTCTTTGGAGTGATCTTGTGAGGTTATTCTCTTTAGGTATTTGGGATTAATTAGAGTATTTACTCTAATTTTAAACTTTCTTTTGTACTCTTGTTGATATAGTGAAATTACTGCTCTCCGCTTGTGGATTAGGTCACACCGACCGAACCACGTTAAATTTGTGTCTTCTTTAATTGCTTTACTTTCATTATTATCAACTTACCATTATCTTTGTTATTGTCATTATAACATTGTTTGGCTAAATTACGCACTACCCAAGTTCTCAATCCTAACAAATTGGTATCAGAGTCGGATCTAATCGGGTTAATTTCAGTAGCAAAAAATGACAATCACAAAGACTTATGTTGAAAAATTTGACCGAAGTGCAAACTTCGGGATGTGGCAATTAAGGATGTAGGCCATACTAATTCAAAATGTCCTAGATATGGCACTAGAAGGAAAGGAGAAGAAACCAGAAAATATGACGGACATGGAGTTTGCCGTCATAGACAAAAAGGCAAAATCAAGTATCATTTTAAATCTCTCAAGTGAGGTTTTACGTGAAGAATCTGTAGAATCCATAGCCAATGGCATGTGGGAAAAACTAAAAACCTTGTATATCAAGAGGACAGTGGAAAACAGGCTTTCCCTAAAGCAAAAGATTTACACATTTCGTATGGTTGAAGGTACTTCTATACTCACACCTTGATGCATTTGATTCTATTATTATGGATTTGAGTAATATTGATAATGAAGTTAATGATGAGGATCAAGTCGTCTTATTACTTATCTCCTTACCCCAATCATTTAAGCATATTAGAGATACTATGCTTTATGGAAAGGATAATATCTCTTACAGGACAGATAGATAGAGATATTACTGGAGAAAGTAGTGTAACTCATGGGAAAGATTTATTTGTAAGAGGTAGATCTAATAAGAAAGAATCCAGTAGTGAGAGGTCTAAATCAAGGTCAAAGTCCAGATATAGAAATGTGGTGTGCAAATATTGTCATAAGAAAGGTCATATTATTTTTGAATGCAATAAGTTGAAAAACAAAGAAAAGCATAAGGAAAACAAACATGAGCATCACCCCGCTGAAGCAAGCGTAGCTGTTGAAGAGTCTAATGGAACAATATTTTTAGCTACTAGTAATAGTTTTAAATCTAACGATGAGTGGATTTTGGATTCGGGTTATTCTTATCATATGTCTCCTAATAAGTATTTATTTTCCACATACAAATTTGTTGGAGGTGGAGTTGTCTTGATGGGCAACAATGCTCCCTGCAAAGTTTTTGGTTAAGGTACAATTCAAATCAGAATGTACGATGGTGTGGTAAGAACTCTCATCGATGTTAGATATGTTCCTGACTTAAAGAAAAATCTCATCTCTTTGGGCACTCTAGAATCTCTTGGGTGCAAATACACAGGTGAAGGTGGAGTTATGAAAATATCTCTAGGTGCTCCGATGATCATGAAAGCATGCAGATCTGGTATGTTGTACGCTTTATTGGGATCCACTGTTACAGG
Source organism: Solanum tarnii x Solanum tuberosum (assembly GCA_029582315.1). Lineage (NCBI taxonomy): Eukaryota > Viridiplantae > Streptophyta > Magnoliopsida > Solanales > Solanaceae > Solanum > Solanum tarnii x Solanum tuberosum. Next base: position 12,204 of record JAJONS010024757.1, on the reverse strand, counting down.
TGTTGCTGCAGTTTCTACCCAATCTAATTCTGACATCACCAAATTGTGGCATAAGCGATTGGGGAATATGAGTGAGAAAGGTCTCTCCATCCTCAGTAAAAGAGGTCTTTTGTGTGGACAAAGTATCGGGAACATGGAGTTCTGTGAACACTGTGTGTTCGGGAAGCAGAAAAGAGTCAGCTTCAAATCTCCAGCAATTCATCGAACAAAAGGTACTTTGGACTATATTCATTCAGATCTTTGGGGTCCTTCTCGTACCCTGTCAAAAGGTGGTGCCAGGTATATCTTAACTTTCATTGATGATTATTCAAGGAAGGTTTGGGTTTATTTCCTGAAAAATAAAAGTGATGTTTTCTTAACTTTCAAACAATGGAAAGTTTTGATTGAGAAGCAAATAGGAAAACATGTCAAGTGGCTTAGAACGGATAATGGCTTAGAATTTTGTAATAATGAGTTCAATGAATTTTGCAAAAATGAAGGAATTGCTCAACATCACACTGTGAGGATGACCCCTCAACAAAACGTTGTTGCAGAAAGGATGAATAGAACTCTTTTGGAAAGAGCTTGTTGCATGATTTCAAATGCTGGGTTGACAAATGCTTTTGGGCAGAAGCTATCTCTACAGTTTGTTACACTGTCAACCGTGCTACTTCTACACCTTTGAACTTTAAGACTCCGGAGGAAATGTGGTCAAGTACTCCTGCTAATTATTCTGATTTTAAAATCTTTGGTTGTCCTGTGTACATGCATTTGAATGATGGTAAATTAGAACCAAGGGCAAAAAAGTGCATTTTCCTTGGATACGCATCTGGGGTGAAAGGATACATACTCTGGTATCCTGATCCCAAGTCACCAAAATTCATAATTACCAGAGATGTAACTTTTGATGAATTCTCTATGTTACACCCAAGAAAAAACTCTTCTAGTTCTAGTAATACGAATGAGGAACAAGGTATACACGAGCATGTGGAGGTTGAGCTTGGCATTCCTTCAAAGCTAAACTCATCAACCCTAGAGCAAAATACAGTTGAAACTCCTTAAGTTGAAGCTCCAAAAGTTATGACTTCTGAAGTTATACCAAATGAGTATTTTATAGCCACACACAGACCAAGGAGACAAATTCAAAAACCTGAAAGGTATGGAGATTATGTTGCATTTGCTTTTTCAATTGCACAGGAAACTAAAGAAATTGGAGAACAATCCAATTATTCAGAACCAGTTTCTAATGTTGATTCGGCCAAGTGGCTGGTTGCAATTAATGAAGAAATTGAATCTCTCCACAAGAATGGTACTTGTCTCTTGTGAAGCCATCGTCAGGCAAAAGAATTGTTGGTTGCAAATGGGTCTTCAAGAAAAAAGATGGAATTCCAGGGGTTGAAGATGCAAGGTATAAAGCACGATTAGTTGCAAAGGGCTATAGTTAGGTACAAGGAGTTGATTTTAATGATATTTTCTCACTTGTAGTTAAACATTGCTCTATTTGTGTCATGCTTTCCTTAGTTGCCATGTATAATTTAGAATTAGAACAGCTTGATGTTAAGACAACTTTCTTACATGGCGAACTTGAGGAACAAATATACATGCATCAACTTGAAGGATTTGAAATTGAAGGACAAGAAGATCACGTTTGCTAGTTGAAAAAATCCTTGTACGGATTAAAACAATCTCTAAGACAATGGTACAAGAGGTTTGATTCCTTTATGTTGGGTCATGGTTATTCGAGGAGCATGTATGATAGTTGTGTTTACTTCCGGAAGTTAAATGATGGTTCATTTATTTACTTATTGTTATATGTTGATGATATGCTCATTTTTGCTAAGGATTTGACAGAAATTCACATTTTGAAAAGTCAGATGAAAAGTGAATTTGAAATGAAAGATTTAGGAGCAGCTAAGAAAATCCTTGGCATGGAGATCAAAAGAGATCGAGGAACCAAAAGGTTATTCTTGAACCAGAAGAAGTACTTGGAGAGGTTTGGCATGAAAGATTGCTAAATCAGTGAGTACTCCTCTTGCTGCTCATTTTAAGTTATCAGCTGCTCAATCACCACAGACAGAGGAAGAAGAGAGGTATATGTCACAGGTACCATATTCCAGTGTTGTTGGCAGTATTATGTATGCAATGGTGTGTACACGTCCAGATATTTCACAAGCAGTAAGTGTGGTAAGCCGATATATGGCTTATCCCGGTAAAGCACATTGACAGGCTGTGAAATGGATCCTCAGATACTTGCGAGGTACTTCAAACACATGTTTGGAGTTTGGGAGAAATCCTAACACATAGGTTGGTTTTGTAGACTCTGATTATGCAGGTGATCTTGACAAAAGAAGATCACTAACAGGCTATGTTTTTTGCATTGGTGGTTGTGCTATCAGCTAGAAAGCTACATTACAACATGTAGTAGCTTTATCTACTACCGAAGCAGAATATATGGCAGTGACCGAGGCGATCAAAGAAGCCTTATGGTTGAAGGGTTTATTTGCTGAACTCAAGTTACACCAAGGTGGTATTATCATTTTCTGTGATATTCAAAGTGCCATTCACTTGACTAAAGATCAGATGTATCATGCGAGGACGAATCATATTGATATCAAGTATCACTTCATTCGGGAAACCATTGCCGAAGGAAAGTCTTTGTTAAGAAGATTAACACAAGAGACAACCCTGCCGACATGTTCACGAAGTCTCTTCCAGTCAGCAAGTTCAAACTTTGTTTGAACTTGATTGACATTTATGAAGAATAATTTAGCCCATATGGGCTTCTGCGGAGAGAATGTAGTAAATTTACTATTTACACCAAACTCAGGCCAAGGTGGAGATTTGTAATGTGGCCTTTTGTTTGATGGAAGAAAGTTATTTTATCTTTTTTTTGTGAAAGATTTGGAAGCCACAAATGTGGAAATTTGGTAGCCATATTTGTCAAAAATTTGGCAACTATATTTGTCAAAGATTTGGAGGCCACCATAGTTGATATATTCACATTGAGATGTTGAATATTTTGCATCTTCCAAAGTCATCGTCCATGACATCAACAAGCCTATTTTTTCTCTATAAATAGGGAGCTTAGACCTTAGTTGAAATACACCTTGAAGCATATGAAAATATTTCATTGCTTTCTTTCTTTGTCTTTCCATTAAGAGTAATTTTGTAAGAGAGTTTGTGTTGGGAAACACTTGTGTGAACCCTTTCTTTGGAGTGATCTTGTGAGGTTATTCTCTTTGGGTATTTGGGATTAATTAGAGTATTTACTCTAATTTTATACTTTCTTTTGTACTCTTGTTGAGATAGTGAAATTACTCCTCTCCGCTTGTGGATTAGGTCACACCAACCGAACCACGTTAAATTTGTGTCTTCTTTAATTGCTTTACTTTCGTTATTATCAACTTACCATTGTCTTTATTATTGTCATTATAACATTGTTTGGCTAAATTCCGCACTACCCGAGTTCTCGATCCTAACATTGAGGTTAAACTGTTGGTTAGTCATATTTATGGACTAATACATACAATGGATTTAAATATTCTTGAATTTTTATTTTATTTTTGTAAGCTCAAAACTCCAAAAAAAGCAACGTAATTCTTTGAGAAATAATGAGTATCGTAAATTGTTTTGAATAAACTTAGACAATTTGAGGTCAAATAGATTCGGACATTCACATTTCAGAAAATTCATTGACACTAATACAAATAGAAGGTTGAAATAATCCTAAATTTTTGCTTTGTAACCTCAAAACTCTGAAAGGGTGCATAAAGATCTTGTAGAGAAAGTGAAAAGTGCAAAAAAAATCTTGAAGTGAAAAGAACATTGCAGCTAATGAATAAAAACATGAAAAGTGAAAACGTAATCCAAAGCAGAAATTCCACCCGCATCCGCTGATTTCTTCCGCCCTGCACCCGTATCCGAACCCCTTCGTCGAAAAATTACACTATCTATATAAAGATTAAAATATTAATTTACGTGTATATATATACTATTGAACCCCCTGAACAAACACCTAAGGCGTAGCTCAGTGGCATTGGGGGTTCAGGAATTCGCTCCACTGCATGCGAGGTCGCGTGTTCGAATCCAGGCAGAGGCATTTTTTTATCAGCTTATATTTTAGGCGTTTTAATTTTTTTTTTAAATAATAATGCAATCAGAAAACGATGTTTAGTTCCAAAAAATTAAAACGCTGATTGGGAATTTAGGATTTATTAGTTTAACCCTTAATTACAAAGTCAAATATTAAAAAACCCTTTTCTTCTTGATTCGATCAGTTTAATCCGACCCGTTTATTTGTGGATATTATTTATGTGATTAATTTTTTTTGAACCCCCTTGATGAAAATCCTCCCTCGGCTACTGACCGCATTGATCTAAACCCGCCCCGCCCCATTGCCATCCCTAATCATAGGCAATTTCTAGCTAGGAAAATGGAAGCTTAACTAATGAGGAAAAATGTTTTGCAGACCAAAAACCAGTGAACGCAATGGAAATGACAACGATTCGTAAAGGTTTATCAAAGGACATGACAACATTCGTACAAGCAGACTTAGCTTGCTTTCAAGAAGTCATTCAACGGTTAACTGGTACATCTGAATGTTGTGATGGGAATCTCAAAAGTGCAGCAACAACAAAGACTTCAAAAGCACAAAAGCAGTCTATATCAAAACTCCACCAACATGAATCTCTTCTATCTCTACCCCTAATGAGTTATAACAATATTTATAAAGTCTTTCTTTCTTAGTTAAACTTCGTTTTTATTCAAATAGGTTCACATAAATTATTACAGAAAGAATATATATTAAGAACTAGGTAAATTATCCGTGCTTCGCACGAGATTGAACTATTTTATTAAGCTTAACTATGATCATTCAGTAATATTCGTATTTTCGATACAAACACTAAATTGTCAAGAACATTTTATCTTAAGGCAAAGCGTTCCTCCGAAATCTTAAAGTGCTGAATTTTTTTAATTTTCATTTTTGTTATACAAAAATTATGAGTCATAGAGAGATTTGAAGTATAAGAAAGAAGTCTAAGAAAATATCCGTGGAAATAGTTTGTTAGACGTAATGAAATTTTATAAATTCCAACAAATTATAAAGAACAACATCAGATGTTAAAGAAGAGACCAAAAAGGCTCGAACAACAACATTCCCAAGTAATATAGCATATTAAAATCTCACAGTATAATTTTGTGAGCACTTGAACTCACAAATATCCACAAATAATAATAAATACGACCTTACTTTCCTGACAATCAAGAAGAAAAAGACATGTTGCTTAACATATTTTTCAATAGATAGTCTGTCAAGTTGTATCCAAGTTTATAGTTCACAAATTTAATTGAAAGAAATAAAAATAAAGAGTTATTACTTCTTTAACAAAAAATAAAAAACTTTATCAAAAGAAAGAGTTATCACAGAAAAAATGAAGTAATTGTCACTAAATATGTATTTTCAGAGGCAATTGGTACTCTCTATAAATGTCCCTAAAGTCTATAACAACATTGAATCTAATGACAATTAATTAATGTCGGTAAAGGCTCTAGCACTCTTCATTAATGTGCATATTTATTACCGATAAAAATTATGTTTGTTATAGTGTATTTTGGACATTTGTTAGTTTCAAGAAAATTTGATCTATTATTATGCCCAAAAACAAGAGACGAAGAAGTATGGAAAATTAGTTAACTTGCGATAAAAGAAGTGGACTAATTGTCTCTATACTAATATTCTAGGAAGAGTGCAATGGCATACAAAATGTTTGTACCTAAGAAAAAATAATCAAAATAATATACTAACTGTGGCAAGCAAAAGAGCAATTTGTTTGGTTCTTTTAAAAACTTCATCATTGGTTTCGTATTAGTTATAACATATTTGGTGTTGTGTGCTATCAAATATAGTACAACCCACAAGAAACTTTCCCAAAAAGTATATGAAGAAACCTGTAGAAAGGGACAAAAGAGAAGATAAATTGTCAATCATCCTCACTGGAATTTTTAACAGAGTTGAAAAAAAGTCAACAAAATAGCAGAAAGAAATTGCAATAGACACATGAATCACTATGACTTACAATAAAAGATTAAGCATCATGAAATAGGAGGAAGTAAACTTTGAGGAATGAAACACACTTCATAAGAATCTTAATTAATATATTTGAATTCGACTTCCCTATAGGGAAAAAAACCTACAAATAATAGTGGCAGAAATAAAAGTTTTGTTTACTAAAGAACCAAATGTAATGAATTCAACCATTTCAGCAGCGTTATGAGTTATGGACTAAGAGGTGCAAGAGTAGTAATGTCGCATTGCAACTAAATTTAATTTTCTTTGTTTATCTGAAGAAACCTTTAGAAAAGGACAAAAGATAAGATCAATTTTCGATCATCCTTTCTGAAAATTTTAACAGGATTAAAAAAAAAGTCACCAAAATAGCAAAGAGAAATTGTCATAGTTACATGAATCACTATGACTTATAGTAAAGATTAAGCTCCATGAAATAGGAGGAAGAAAACTTTGAGGAATGAAACAAACTTCATAAGAAGCTTAATTAATGTATTTGAATTCGACTATCCTATAGCGGGAAAAAACCTACAAATAATTGTGGCAGGAAATCCTTCTATTTATAGACAACAAATGGTAGTGTGAACAAATGTTTATTGTGCCTTATCGGAAAGGTCACAACTCTTTGGCAAAGTTACAACCATTTGGAAAGGTCACAACCTTTCATAAAGGGCATAACTTTTCATAAAAGTTGCAACTCTTCATAAAAGTTACAACTTTTCATAAATGTCACAATTTTTCATAAAAGTCACAACTTTTCATGAAAGGGGAATACTAGTTTTGGAAATAAATAAATTAAAAGGGAGTTCTATTTTGTGGTAGCGTCACGTAGGCGGGTCTAGGGTTCTCTTTTATATATATACTAGTGTTGGGCACGTGCATTGCACGTGTGTTCCATGCTACGTTGTGTGAAATTGTTATAACGATATATATATATATATATATATATATATATACTTAAACATGTATGTTGCTCGTGTATCTCATGGTAATTAAGTACAAGAACTTTGAAAATATTATAAAAAGTGTGTGATGAGTTGCACAAAAATTGAAGAGAGATATACAAGCTCAAATCAATAACTTTAATTATGCAATTCTTATTATAATATATCAAGTATTCAATTTGATAAAAGTTTCTTTTGTTTAATATGTTATAACTCATAATATAAATGTCAAGTGGGATTTCAAAATATTTCTTATCTTAAGTTTTTCATATTCTTTTTGTCCTTTGTAGTCTTCACCTTTTCACATTTGCATACGTATTAAGAAGTTGTTGTCAAATGAGAGTAGTGTTTTGCAAAAATTATATAGAAATTTGATCAATCTATGTCCTCCTTAAGATGGCTAGTAGATGATCATTGTGCGATAATAATAATTGAAGAGAAAATATACAAGCTCAAACCAATGAATGGTGAACCTATTCAATCAAGATTATTATCAGTACAAGGTACATCATGCTGAAATATTGCTATCAAATGAATTTCAAAAGTAATATTCAAACAATTTTAATATATCAAGTATTCAACTTGATAACAGTTTTTTTTTAATATGTCACAACACATAATTTAAATGTCTCTTATTGGCTCAAAATATATCATGTTCTAATTTTTTTGCCTTCTTTCTAAGAAATTGTAGCCTCCACCTTTTTATAATCACATACAGATCAAGAAGTTGTTGTCGAATATGAATTGTGTTTTGTAAAAATTGCACATAAATTCGATCAACATATACCTTTCTTATGATAGCTAGTGGATCATTGTCAATTTTGTGGTGTACACCAACAAAATATAGTTATTATTAGTGATAAAAATAATAATAGCTAAAATATCTAATCGGTGTATATAAATCATAATTATTATAGTACGTGTATTCTTTGCCTAATTCAAAATTATTTGTTCTATCATCTATGAATTTAACAAAAAATATTAGTTAAATTATGTAAATTGATTCCTAACCAAAATTTACACAAACAAGAAGATACAATTTCATGATACCCCAAGAAGTTATAATTAAAAAAAAAAAAATCTTACCTGATTTAATATTTGCATGACAAATTTCTATGTTGCAAGAGGTGAAATAACTATGATACACACGTTTACCTACCCAAGTAATTAAGATGAACTTTCAACTAATCAGAAAACATATATGAATAAGTCAAATTAAAGACAATAACTTATAATGTGAATAGTAAAAATAGAGAACATAAACACAAGTAGAAAAGAGAGACACAAGCACAAAATAAATATGAGAAAGTGTTGCCTACACAAAGTAGGATTGATAATCTAATAATTTGATGAATTGGGATAGTTGTCTTGTGATTTTTCTCTACATATACACAATATATAACATTTAGTAAATGAATATATTGTATTGTATTGAATTGATCGAAAGAATTTACTCCACATTGAATATACCAAGCAACTTTTCAAATTCTCCATATGTTTATTACTACAAAAAGATGTTTTACTTTTTGCATTAGGAATCGGAAAATAAAACATTTACAGAAATTGAATACACATAATCCATGTCTTTTGATTTATCTAGTTCATTCATTTGCTATATTATTATTTATATTTATTAGAAGTTAGACTTACTTTTTAGCAAAAAAATATATATAACATAAATAGGAGTTAAATAAATGATAAAATATTAATGGATATTTTCGTGTATATATATTCAATAGTCTAATGCATTGAACTAAGTGTATATTTATATTCTTGTACAATAGTATTATTGTAGGAATAATAATTGATTGAAAGATATAAATGTCATTCAATATTTTATGGACATTTTGATAATTCAATTTTTTAAATATTTTGGTTCCATTTATATATAGTACTTACTATTTACTAATTTAATAGAAGTTTTATTTCTCTTTTTTTTATGTGAAGGAAAAATGACAAATTAATTTATGATTACTATTTAATATTTAATTAATAAAATATTTATAACTTTTTTATTTAGTATAGGGGTAAAATGGCAATCCAATTTTAAATTTTGGAGTTTTCCACTTTTAATAAAAAAAATATTATTATTTATTATGTATTGATGATAATATGATGATAAGTTAAGAAAATGAAGAGGTGTAGTTATGAAGTTGATTTTAAATGGAAAAATATATTTTTTAAATGATTTTAAGAAAATTAATTAATAGGTAAGGGGTGTTTTCGTAATTCAACTTTTTGACTTAGATTGTTCCCACTTTTAATAATATATGATATGATATCATAAACATACGACCAATTGGAAACAAAAATTGATCAAAACAAAAAGAATTCACCCTATTTTGCTCTTTAAGGTTGCAATAAGCTCAAGATAGAAGTCATAAATCAACTTTGAGGTTAAAAAAAAAATTTAGCACATTATACATAACATTATATCCCCAGTTAAGGGGAACGGCCAAATGACTACTTAAAACAAAGAGAGTTCGTTTCTCTTTTCTTTTTCTACAGAGGCAGATTTTACAGCATCTCTCTTGAAGAGGAAGCGGCAAATATAGCTCTAGGATCAATCACATCAGCATTTCAATGATCGAATACATGACTTGCAGACGATCAACTTCTGTTAGTGCAAATGGGAAGAGGCGAAGGCTTCAAAGTTCATATTCTGTTGCATGTTGATCAGTCCCCTAGAAGGGTCCGTTTTTTGGATGTGTTCATGTAAGGCTTTATGACCCATTCAATTTGTGCTTCGTCTTGATCCATCGTCCCTAATTTGATCTACATTTAAAAACAAGTAACTTGATCAGGAATGAGTAGTCAGCAACAGTGGAATACGGATCAAGACTTTCAGCAAAACCAAAGGTAATCGCACGTTCCTAACAACGTAGCATGAAATTCATATGACAAAGAGACAGAGCAAGTGTGCTACAGAAAGCACATTTTCAGGGACTGATTCTTCAAGACCAAAACAAATCTGTTAACTAATATGATAAATTCTCGAGCTAGATAAAACACGTATTAGTCAACTCTTGGAAAAGGATCTAATATCACTTCTGGTTTAGTTGCTTGACATCTATTATCATGAAGGAGATAACAGAGCTTGCAGCAACTTTTTTCACTTTTGTCGTGGAGGGTTTCTTCAAACAAGGGACTGGTTCAACTATTCAATCAAATGATATTGAGCATGTCTCATCTCTTCTCTCGGGAAACAAGTGAGGCGCTATTTCTTTACAAAATTGTGCTCAATTTCATTACGCTAAGATCGAACCATGCGGTTGGTGGTTTGAGTCAATCAAGTCAGTAGAGTGGGAAAAGCTACTGCTCCCTCCCTGCTGGACAGGAGAGGTAATGAAATTTAAGCAGGATATTCCAACTTGTAAGCATTATCTTGCATGGTCTTTGTCATAATCCATTTCCGCCTGTCTATTTCTCTCATCTTTTAACTTTTAGAGAAGCAGAAGTATGAAGCATATCATGGATTTAGCCCCTTTGCTATTTGTTAGAATATTTCAGGAAAATCCACGGGCCTCACCATGACAGAATAAAGAATTGTTAATGATTTCTGAAAGATTTTGCTATGCTAAGCTCTGACGGAATCTAAGTTGCACGTACTCTTCCGGTGGTACCCGTGTTGAATTCTCCAAAAACACACTATTTCGGAGAGAATCCAACACACACCCATTGACATTTTTGAAGAGTCCGAGCAACACTGTCTGGAACAAAATGTGTAAAAGCTAATCACTAAAAGAGACATCCCTAAGAAAAACACAACATAGTCTGGCACAATCAGCGAAGATATATCTAATTGTTTAAGGATAGCTAATCCCAAAGCAATAGTTTACCAAAATGAGAAATATGTGGATCAAGGATCAAAGGGAAAAAAAATATTGCTGAGCCATAATCCCCAGCATGCCTTGTACTTAAGTAAAACTAAACAGCAAAACTAACAACCTTCATTGCTAAAGTAGAACTTAATGAGACTGAACAAGAAACAAACCTGAATGAGATGTAGTCCGACTGGTTGGCAAATGTGAGGATACGTTTTGTATCAGGCTTGGGCACAGGAAACAAATGTTTTAGGATGTTTACTGTCCTCTCACCAAGCTGCATGATCAAAATATCCCCGGTGAGTATAGAACAGTATATAAGATGCTACACTAAGAATACAAAGACTAGATATTCAAGAATTATCTAAACATCCAGTAACTGATTTTGGCAACACGATCAACCAGTTTCAAAAGTCTCAACGTCATCAGTAGCAATAAGTCTACTGAAATGCATGTGTTTCACTCTTCATCGAAAAACATGTTCTAGTATTTACTCTCTGTGTTCCAATATACATGTAAGACACAAAAATGTACATATACACATGTTGAAAATGTAATTTAAACGAATGGAACACCTCTTCCTATTACAAGAAGTTAGAGGCAACAGTTCCAATTCTAATTATGAATGTTTCTAGCTGTAAGCTCCCAATGCCATCTCTAATGGCTCGTAATGATAGAAGTATCGAACAAGAAAAGAATTCCCAATAGCAAACAAACCTGACCACCACAATTCATCCGCTGAGCATTAGGGAACACAATTTTCAACTCCCGTCTCCATACAACATGGAAAAAGGAAAGAGTATGACATGAGAAATGTCTAATTGAAAAAATATAGTTTCCAATATAATGTCATAGAAAAGGCATTAAAGAGAGGTGTAAATATTTCCGACATCCAATAATTTCTAGTTTATCAAAGGTTTCATATCCTTCCATCATCTTGTTTACCCTTTTTGCTTCTCTATTCCTCTTCACATTCCACAAGATTTACTCCACCAAGAGAATAGACAAGTGAAGAAAAACTCACTAGCACCTAAAAACCTCTAGAAACTATAAAATCTAATTACATCATATATATGAAGATAAACAAGATTCCTCTTCATCGCATTCAGCCAAGGAGACCAATGTACCACTATTCCAAATCAATAACGTACTACACCACCAATGTTGTGAACCCGACGTGACTTGGTAGGGGCCTATGGGCTAGTAGATACTTTTATTTGGGGATCCAGGCCCAATTAGTATCTCTATTAAAAAGGACTAGAAGTTAGAAGAAGGGGATGGAAATTATGTGAAGCTTTGGCTTTCTGATCCTCTCATCTCCTTTCTATGGTCTAGTATCTCATCCCCTTCTAGTTACCTTCGTCTATGTTAAGCTATCCGTAATTAGTGT